>OMLF01049245.1:0-5000 GCA_900302615.1 Holocentrus rufus | reverse complement strand
ATTTCTCCCATAGATGATCAATCTCAGAAATGCAAACAGAGACAAATGCTGACATGACTTCTGAGGCGCAGGAGGTGTAGAAAATGTAATTAAATTAAATAACCTATGATACCCTGGATCCAGTCCATCAAACCAAGCACTCTTTTTCACTCGCATTCCTATTTGCTTATTCATTGGAATTATAAAGTTATAACGAACAGTGTGTGTTTGTGTGTGTGATCTCCTATCAGGACGCCTGGATCCCTTCTCTGCAGAAGTGCTACAACAGCTTCCATAGCAATAGACACACACACACACACACACACACACACACACACGTTAGTTTCTGTCACTTGCGGGGACATTACTTTGACTTACATTCATTTCCTAGAGACATACCCTAACCATAACCACTCTGTGCCTAAACCTGACCCTAACCTTAACCTTAACCTTAACCTAACCCTAAAGTTACCTTACCTTTAAACGAAGCATTCACCATAAAATTAATTATTTGTGTTGTGGGGACCAGGTTTTGGTCCCCATAATTGAGGCGAGTCCCCACAACATAACTGTGTAAACAGATTGAGGTCCCCACAATGTGACAAATACCTGGTACACACACACACACCCAGCAGCCTCCCCCAACCTCTATTCTTCTGCGGGCAGAAGAAACAATGGTGTCTAAAATAAAGTCCTTTATGTCAACTACATTGTCCTACAGTAAGTCAAACAAACTTCTCCCTTGGGATATGAATAATAACAAAGCCTTTCATTTTCATCGCTTTGCTGTGTATGTGTGTGCGCTAACGTGTATTCATGCTCCATATGGCTGTATTAGTTTATGACTCTGTGTATGTGTGTGTGTCTGTCCAGTCTGTTATTTTCATAGTGAAGACATAACAGGACCCAGTGGGAAGCAGACAATGATGTACAGTGTGTGCAGAAGAATCTGGGGCATAACTACAATATTTATCTGCGTTTGGGAGCCATAAAGTAAGCAAGACATGTGCAGATGAATGTTAGAGTCAAAATATGTATGTTGTGGAGCATATGGCAATATTGGCCCATGGGCCTGCGTGCCAATGTCAAGAGTGTGTGAGTGTTTTTTTGCTTATTAGGGGCATTTTGTCCTGTTCAGGAAGAGTTTTATTTAAGTTTGAAAAAATACAAGTGCATTACATATTGGCAAACAGAAAGTGGAACTGGCTAGAAACATATGGCAGGCCTTACTTGGTTGGTTTTCCTCTCGCTGTCTCCAACCAGTCCATCTTCTACCAATCCACTATAAAATACAATATCAGTGTGAACAGGGTGAAATGCATAACTCCTACTCTTAAGTATCATAGACATTTTTACAGGCAATTTTCTTTTCTTTTTTTTTTCTTTTTTTTTTGAGCGTTCATGGACATTTATGTCCTGATACACTATTCACTTCTGACCACAACCTACTGCAAGTCAATGCAGGTTCTTATAAAGTCTTAAAATGTCTTCTACTCAAGTATTAGGCCTTGAAAGTCATTAAGAGTCTTAAATTTGAATTTATAAGGCCTTAATTTTAGCATCAACATTTTATTAGATTTCATCCATCTATTTCTTTATGTCAAAATAACCTGCCTTTACACTTAACCTGCTACATTTACCTGTTGGGAAAATGCTTACTTTACATTGTTACACAGCTTTGTTGAATAATCGATTCTGATTGGTCAATTGAGGCAATCTGTGGTTGCTTATTCCTAAATAACTGACTATTGTCAAGCTATGATCTCATCACTGTGCCCGTTCATTCCAAATTAATTAGTGCTGTGCGTTGTAAGCTAATGTTAGCAAGTTGGCTACATCAGGAAGAAGTCAGTTCAGCAGATGACTCCCAACAGCCAAAGTCAAAAAGACGCTCCAACCTCCTTTTACTGAATGACTGGGCTCCAAAGATAAGGAGAAGTGAAGCGAGATAATTTCCTTCAATCCAGGTGAGTGCCTCTCCTAGCTAGCTGCCTGCTGTTGTGGGCTAACTGAGCTAACTTACTTACTTTTGTAAACACAACTGCACCGCCCACCTTTGAAAATTTTTTTATAGCTATTTCTTTGCATTTACTACTTACGTTGGTATAGAGACAGCTCTACCAGCGGTGTTGTAAGTGATATAATCCACGAGGCGCTTTACTATTGAACAATAATGACCTTGATATTTTTACTTAACCCAAATCTTAAGTTTTACAAAGCATTAAATTTAACTCTCTAATACCAGTAGACAGCCTGTATCCTGTATATAGTGGGTATAACACTTCACATGTGTCTGCCATTGTGCCAGAGTGCATCTGTGTGTGTGTTTGTGTGTGTGTGTGTGTGCGTGCGTGCAGCTCCTTCCAGTCTGCTGTGGACTGTCACGGGGCCGGTTGGCGCCAGCTCCCAGGTTTGCTCAGATGGTTCCAGAGGGGAAGGAAGCCTTTGGCTTGGCAGGAATACTTTATTGTTGCCTCAGTCCCGATAAGAGGTTATTAATTAGTAGGCTAGACAAACACAAAAATACAATAGAGTCTGATAGGGCTGCTGTTGAGGGTGGAGCAGGGGGGACAGGGGGCTGTTTGAGTGCCACTTTACAGTGTACAGACCCAAACAGATGTTCTGGGGAAAGGTGTGTGTGTGTGTGTGTGTGTACATGTGTGAGTGCTTACACTGAGCAAACGCTACCTTTCACTCTTCAACACACAAAGGGAGAGAACAGAGATAGACAGGAAAAGAGGTAGATGAGAGGTTAGAGAAGCTGGCTTGTGGCTTAAAGGTGGCCAATTCAAATTCCCACACCAGTTCGGAAAATAGAGAGAGACCTTTCCATCCCTAAATGATAACCACCAAGGTTCCCTTCACCGCCAAATGGTTCAGTGGAGCTCCCAGCTGTGTATTTGTATATGAAGTGGGGTGTTGCTTTTTGAGACCATGTCTACACGGATGCAAATATTTTTCAGAACTCAACTTTACATCTCTGTTTATAAGGAAATCAATCCACTATTTGAAAATGTCTTAATAATGACCAAAACTGCAGAAAACAAAGTCAGATGATAATAACAAGATGAGCTGTTCATATGGACAAACAGCAAGGCAGAACTGCTACAAAGTCTTAAAAATGAATCCAAATTGTTGCATGTGCAGTGAAGCAAAGTCGTGCCGGTGACGTTATCGTTATCAAATTCAACCGTTTTCACTGTGGACATGGAAAATGACTTTTTTTTTTTTTTTTAATCCAGAAGTTGACCAAAAGTGTGTCTTTCATGTCAGCAGGAGACCAAAACAGAAAGAAATAAGCTGCATTTTCAAAAAAAATCATCCTGTAAACATAGAGAATTCTGTGCTAGAACTTGCACTTCAGTTTGTCAGTGTGACTTCCACAGGAAGCTCACACTGAAGGATGCAGAGCAATAGAAAAAAGTACAGGAGAGATACAGAGAAATGAGCGATGATGAGTACAGAAAGTCTAACAGCACAAACTGGTGAAAACAGATGAGAGAAAGGGAAGAAAAGATAAAGTGAGTGATTATAATAACTGCATTCATCTTCAAGAGAGTGAGGAAAACAGAACCATGATAAAGACTAATGGAATTGAAATCTAAGAGAAAGGCTAATGGCACCAACTTGATATCAGACTGTTTGATTTGGCAGCACCAAGCCTCCTTTCTAAACACTGACAGTTTGCATAACAGCTGAACAGATAATGATTAAAACCGCAAAGATACTGATATATATTCGCTCTCAGCTATGATCAAACACTGATTAGTGTTTGTTTTATTCCTCCTGTAGGGCCACAGGGGTGGGGTTTACTGCATCAGGACATCCAAGTTGTGTCATTTGTGTTGTTCATCGAAGAAAAGTAAATCAAATTGTGTTTCAAATGTTTTCCTGTGATTGTCCTCACTTGCTGCCTCCTATCTGTGACTCCCAGCAGATTAAAACATACAGTTTGAATGATTTCAAACACCATTTGGCACAGGTCTGGCTGTGGTACATTTGAATGTGTTGATAACTTAGCATTCAGATTTGATAAACTTCACAAGAATCAGCCAGTTATGATTTACTGTGAATGGAAGTAAGTGGCACAGTTCAGCCACCAGGGGAAAATAAAACAAACTTGTATATCCATTTTGGATGAAAAGCATTAACTGTAATCTGTAAGATCCATATTTGCTTTTCTGCCTCTATTTTTGTATCTTAGTGCTATGATGCCTCTGCACTGCACTTCCCAGAGATCGCATGTCAATCAAACACTTTGGGTGGGACTGTAAGGCGATTTTCCTTCGATTTTCTGATGATGGAGTTTGAGTTTCTGCAGGTGACGCGCTTTTCTTTGTCTGCTCCACCATGGTGGCTGTTGCTGTTGGAGGAAACATAAAACGCATCACTTCCCATGTGGCAGAGGATTTTCCCACGAGAGCTACCAGAGTGTTTCGAACAGCAAGCATAAACTGCTATAGGTGTACAGGGTTTTTCCTGGCTCAAATTGAGGCAGAGGTGGTGCCATCCTGATCATGCGCACATGTGCATGTATACCTCGTCTTCAAGTGGCTCAAGCAAACACTTTTTACAAGCAACGTATTTTTTGTTTTAGGAGTCTAATATATAATTAAGAAATTGACAATTTTCATGTTAAAGCATATATAGTGGTAGTAGAAAGTGGTCAGAAAACAAACTACTCGGTGATGGTCTCTTATTTTAATTGCAAGGAGATATTTTGACAAGAAATGAGAAACATTATTGGTAAGATTTTTAGTTTTTGCAGTGTTGGTCATTGGCCAGATTTTGGATGACCAGTTGGTGGCAGAGTTGTCAAAATTCCCAGTGTGGGGATTAATGGTTGATGAGACCACTGACATCTCTGTCACCAAGCAACTGGGTCTAGTTGTGAGGTGAGATTACTTTGTACAATTAAATAAAATGTGTATTAAAATTACTTCAACCAAATATAGATTTAAAACTTTTTTTTATGTTTAGTTTTTTAGGACTTAACGAAGTGGGAAGCACTGTAGTAAAAA
>OMLF01049244.1:0-29275 GCA_900302615.1 Holocentrus rufus | reverse complement strand
TTGTTGTGTAACTGATTGTTTGATACCTTCTCTCTGTTGTACTTTGATGTTTTTAATCTCAATGAGACTTCATCTAGTTAAATAAAGGTTAAAAAAATACTAACAGGACAAGGTGCTGTGTGTGTGTGTGTGTGTGTGTGTGCTTTCCCTGTGACATAAACAAATAAAGCATGAGGACAGCACACTGACCTGTGTACTGCTGGTCAGTGGAGCTTGTGACCTCTGCGCTGGTGGTTGCGACAGTGTCAGCCAGGGCCACCAGGAACATCTGCTCCAGCCTGGTCAGCCCTGGGAGACTGGAGTGCATCAGGTGACTGGACAACACCTGGAGAGACGGAGGGAGGAGAGAGAGAGGAAGGGAAGAGGAGAAAGGATGAGAAGGATAGAGGGAAGAACAAAGGAAAGAGCATGGAAAACGGTGAGCAGGAGGGAAGGTGGGTGTTATGACGGCACCATTATATTTCATTAATGTATCACCAATCTCCTTCCAAATTCAGAGGGTAAAGTAGTCTTTCTAAACATTTAAATAGTGTGGAGCCCTAAGCTATAGAAATGACATCCATAGAAGGAAATGGTATCCATAGAAGAAGTCCTCACCAAGCTAAAATGACTAATTGCCTGATTGTTGAAATGAAACTAGATCCTGATTATTCAACCATAGATTTCCACAATGTAATAGGCAGACATCTTGCCAGATTTCCATACAAGGGAAGGGTGCACATTCAGATTCAAAAATACCCAGACACCTTGATAACGATTACAATAGCAACCACCGAGGAATGAAAATGAAATATTTTACATTCCATTTTCCACTAAAAATGAATAACCTGCACTGAGAGTGACGTGTTTCTGGTGTGCTTTGAATGAGATGCCTTACTCAACCAGGAGGAAACATCCAGCAGTACCTGCGCGTGTTCTGGTCCAAAGTAGGTAGGACCGTACTGAGAGAGGTTGATGACTCGGGACTTCTTCTCTGGTTTCTCGCTGGCGAAGCTCACAAAGTCATCTGTGGTCACTGCCTGCACCTGTGAACACGGGAAGACGGGTGTTAAAATATCAGTGGGACCGTTCGTTTAACCACTAAAGCAGAAACTTCCACCTCCACCCACCTGGAAGAGGTCGGCATACTGGTCCTCCGTGGTCTTCTGGGCCCCCTCGCCCTCGGCCACCTTGGCTCCCTTGACAGCCTCCTCCACTCCCTTGTAGGAGGTGTCCAGGTCGGCCGACAGGAGGGCGTAGAGGGGCAGGGGGGGGATGGAGTTGATCTCGGTGTAGTCCCTGCCTCCGTCGCGGCCAGCCACGATGGTGTCTTTGGCCGTGCTGCCGGTCACGCTGATGGTCCTGGACAAATGCCTCCGGGTGCCGCCCTCCCCTGCCTCCACATCCCTCACGACGGCGACCTCCCCGGCAATGCACTTCACCAGGTGGGATAAGATGGCCTGATGGACGGAGGGCCGGCGGACCAGGCAAAGGTGCAGATTAAGTAACGTTAATGTCTCGTATGAACCAGAGGGCAGCATCACAGCACAAACAATTACAGTCAACAGTCAAAACACCCACTCTTTTAACATTTTAGCTATCGTTCTACAGTTATTACATAAATCAAAGTACAGCTGTTGCGTAATATCAGTTAAGTGCACTGCTTATGAGATAGTTATTGTAAAGTGTGTTAATAAGGATAGAGATATTGATTTAGTGGCCCCGGCTATTTCTATACTGATGACTGATGACCACCACATTGGCTTCAGAGTGGGAGGAGTCAGAGTCAATCATGTCTGACTTTTTGACCGGTCTAGTCAAGTAAAAGTGAATCTCAGAATATCTTATAGATTTAATAAAAATGGCAAGTTGTCATTCTGGAAAAAAAACATTAATGACAGTATTTAGTAATTTGTCTATATTTTTTTGAGGCACTGAATGGAGCAGAAACACACCCACCTTGGCACGTCGAACCTTGCCCAGGTCCATGAGCTCGAGCAGCTGGGTGGGATGGTACTGTGGAAGAGTGGGCGACAGGGAGTGAGCTGCCTCAAACAGCCCCCCGTCCTGCAGTCCTGCCGGGGCACGCAGTGCCTCGTCCACCCCGGCGGTCCCTTCGAACACGCTCTTTGACCGGGGTCTCCCTTCGAAGACGGAGGAAGAGGCTGCGGTCTGACTCGCTGTGACGTTGTCGGCAGGCGACAAGCCGCCCTCCTCTCCCTCGCCGGGCTTCCTGTCCTGGCGCCACTGGGCGTACACGTGCATCTCGCAGTCCATGCCCACCACCAGGATGCCATCCCTCACCCAGGACAGGGAGACTGGCAGGGAGGGCGTGCCGTCCACGGAGGACACCAGGTTTATGGAGCGCAGCAGGATCCAACGAGAGCGGATCCCCTGTTTGATGCTGCCCCCTAGAGGAAGGGTGATGACCGCCACCCCCTCCTTGCTGCTGGTCTGCTCGTTGACCATGCCGGAGATGCGGCCGTACATGAGGATGTTGGACCCGACCCCAACGGTGAGGATGTGGGATCCATCCTCCTTGGAGAGCCAGTCCAGGTGGACGTAGTGCTTGATGTTGGGGGAGCTGTGGTCTCTGCTCATGTACAGATCAGATCTGACATGAAGGAAGAAAATACTGATTGTTACACAGTGATTAACATCGACAAAAAAACAGACAAGTTTTGGTGGTCTCCTAACCTGCTGTACACAAAAAGGTTGGAGTCAACGCTGACTCGCGGATCCAGGGTGGTAGAGGGTCTGGTGAAGTCGTCTAGGTGCAGGGTTTGCTCCAACACCCACTCTGATCCCCCGGTAGACTCGCACTCATAGATGGACACGTGCATCGAGAAGTCTCCCCCTGAACCCTGCGGCTGGGGAAAAGACAAACGCTTTGCTGAAACATGCCAGACATCAGCTGCTTCAGCATTTGTAGCAGCTGCTTCTTGTATGTTTGCTGGCGTTGCTGTTTGAGTTTATTTTTTTTTTGCAGAATTGTTATAAAATGAGGACAGTGGCAGTACTGTGGGGTCACGGCATTAATACATTTTTGGATATTTTGCTAAATCCATGGCGATGCATACACCTGCTGATATGAACATAACACTCGGGATTTACACCAGAAATCATTATCCCATACCAGAGATTCAACTTGCACAGACTTATTACAAAGGTGCCGGTAGAGATTACTATCAGTGGGGAGCCACAGGGGAGCAGGACCAACCACTGCTTTGATTGATAATACTTTACAATGCCTGAGATGAAGTCTGAGTCTTCTTCAGAACAAATTCTTTGAGGCCTTCCTGGATCGTGGCATCATAAAAAACATTCCCAGCTCAATGGTTAAGCTAGATGGCTTTGCTCTAATTGGGGCTCACGGGAATAAAGAGTAAGGGGAAAGAAAAAGTATGGAGATTTGGATCTGTGGTGCAGGAACTATAGTCTAAGAAAGAATGCACAGTCCTTAATCTGAGTCTAACCACACATAATGAGGTACTATCCCTTCTTTCCCACTGAACAAACCCAGCAAATTAAAATCAAAGGCATTTTCTCTGAGACTGTGACAATTAGCGTAGTTTTTGTGTGTTTATCTAATGGACTGATCATATGATGTGTTTTATCCATTGATAATGAGTACGTTACGCGTCTATCCCATGTTGCTGTTCGTTACTGTTTTCATGTGCTGTGTTTATGTTCTCGTTGCTGTGGCTTTGATGTCTAAAGCAAATGTTCCTGCAGGGACAACAGTTTATCTCATCTTGTCTTACAAAGAAATCTATATGCATGAGCAATGTTTTCTGTGGAGTTCTGGTAGATGAGGGGGTGTGTTGATTGTTTTCATTCTGAGATCCAGCCTCATTCCAGGATCAGTGCGAGTGGGTGTTACAGGTTAAGAATGGCTGTCACTCAGATATTTATATGAAAGTTACACTGTAATTCCAACTGTAATTGTTTATTTTGGACGGTTTGCTGAACAATACGCTCGATCTAAATTTTTATTCATTGTTTATCACCGGTCTCCCACCTGTCCGTGTCGCGGCTGTTTGAAGGCCACGGCCAGACGGCCTGTGTAGGAGCAGGACACTGCTACGGGACGCCCCAGCACACACACGGCGCTGTTGTTGTCCTCCTCCTCGTTCAGCAGGGCCCAGGGCTCCCAGCGGTAGACTCGGCTGTCCTCGCCGTCCCTGTCCTCTCCCTCCACGGCGCAGTGCCAGAACCGAACGCGAGAGTCGGAGCAGGCCGTGACGAACAGGTACGGAGCCAGACACACCGGGTAGATGGAGGAGGAGCTCAGGTGTCCTGCGAGAGGGAGAGGGAGGTGAAGACAGGAGGACAGAGAAAACTCGCTCATGCAGCCAGTTTGTTTAAATGTTATGTCAGTTGATCATGATAAAATGCATTATTGTCCCAGGGGCTATATTGCGACATGCTTGATAAATCAAATGGTGTGTTCCCCGTACCTGCAGAGGGTGTGGCTCTGGTCACCTCCACGCCGTGCGGCAGGTCCAGCCGCTTGCTGTACACCAGCTTGGAGCTGAGGATGAGCTTGCTGGCTGACTGGAGGTTGGCTGTGGAGGCCGACCGGGGCAAGGGGCTGATGGGTGAGGTGTCCGGGGAGGAGTCAGCATTCATCACCTGATTGGGAACCATCAGCTGGCTCTGGAAGCTATAATCTGGAACCGGTTCATCTGGACACACAGAGGCATTTTGATATAAACAAAGAGGCTTAATTTATGCTGAACAAATGCTATTAGTGCTCTTATCACCCATATGCTAATTGATACCCTACACTCACCCATGCAGGCCTGGACAGATTTGAGGTGGAGGTGCCACATCTGCAGGACAGAGTTCCTGTTGAGATCTTTCTCTATCACCACCAGGAAGAACTTCTCAGAGAATGGGGGAGCGTGGTAATCTGGAGATGGACAAAGGCATTCCCACTGTCAGGTTATTACATTAGGGTCTGATTATGTTTGCAAAAACAAAGACACACTAGACACAGTGATAATAGCAAAGTGTTCCCTACCCTCAGTAGCAGGGAAAGCAGGCATGAACACGTCCGGCTCTTCATGTGGCTTATAACCTAAAATGAAGTCCTCTTGGAACACATGTAGCAGCTGGGTGTTGGAGCCACACTGGATACACAAGGAAACAGCGTTGGACGTTGTAAGATTTCAGGATTTCAAGATTTCCAGATTCATGATGAGGTGCATGAGAAAAAGAGCAGAGCAGCTACTAACCTGGTTGGTGATGACGTCCAACTCTATGATACATCCAGGTCTGGCAGTAGACTGCTGGCTGACAATGTTGAACACCTCGCCCACCAGTTTCTAAACAGGCACGCACATACAATCAGGGTCAGGTATCTATTTAGCCTACTGCCGTTGATACGAGTCAGGAGTTCTTGGATGTAACATTGTGAACCAGATTTGAGTCTTAGTGTGGGTACAAGGTGGTGTGGGCGAGGAAAGTACTACTGTTGGTGTGGTGTGAGGTTGTTCTCAGGTACCAGAATGTAAGGGTGAACCTACTGGAGGGGGTGCAGGTCTAATTCAGCAAAACATCCACGCTGGGACATGCACCCTGAGTAACTGCAACAACTCCGCTGCTCTCACTCCTCTCTGCACTAAACATCCGAGCTGAGTTTCTACACAGATGCTCTCCCAAAATAGCACAAGAGTCAGTAGACCCAATTATGTGCAGTGGTAAATGACTAGGACTCAAACCAAAAATTATCACATCCCACTGGGCAATAACTTTTGACTGCTTGTGCTCTGTCCGTTTATAATGTGTGCATGTGTGTGTGTGTGTGTGTGCATGTGTGTGTGTGCTCTCACAGATGTCTCGGGATCTGACAGCTCATCCAGCAGTTTTCTGGCATCGACCACAGCTTGATAGAGACGCAGGTTTTTACCATCTGATGCCACGAAGCAGGCACTGGCACTGTTACAGTAGGTTCCTGCAGAACACAACATAAAGGATTCATAAAGAATGCATTAGCTGACATTGATTTATATGCAAAATTTTGTCCTATCAAATGGTAAACTGAATATCACATTAGACTCATTTTATAGATGTGCACCTTTTAAAGCATGCCAATAAATATGTTTCACTCTGCAGGGCTCTACAGTGCAACCATTTTAGTTGAGTATGTGCGCCTAAAAATAAATTACTTAAAAAAACTTCCCTGTGCTATTAAATTTTTCAAGCGCTCATGCTCCTGGGGGGGGGAGAAAAATGTCACAGCAGCACCTTGTTTTGTTACAAAATAAGATTTACCTATGTGACTAAGTAGGCTTGCTTATGTAATATCCCCAAGATAACAGCTCCCGGAGCAAAAGCTGGGATGATTCAGCATAAATGACGCTTTGCTTTAGATTCAACCTCTGGACAATTATTTACTTTTTGCAAGAATAGTTCTGCTCTTGTCACTGTCATAAAGCACCGAGGTTAAATATTACACCCATAACAAAAAAATTGCGGTTTCCGTGACTACAATGAATATGTGCGTTTACCAAGTACAGAGCTGGGAACTAGCGTGGGTAGCCAAGCCACATTGCTAAAGGCAGAGGTGTGCAGAGAGTTGATACGGGCCAGCTCCGAGACCCCTCCAGTGCAGGACAGGGGCCCAATGTGGTCCACCCTCCACAGGATCAGCTCACTGTAGATGGCGTTGGGGTCGTGAAAGGTCCTTGTAGCTGCATTACGAAGCTGCTTCCTAGAAATGTAAAAAAATAACACTGCTTTAGCCTCCCACAGGAGTTAAAATAACCATAACAGAAGCATCGTCAACTGTGTTAAATAGCATGTATAATCCAGGCTAGCAAATGAATGCAAGTCAATCCCAGAGACAACTACAGACAAAGGAACATGTGACAGACTGACATAAAGCATGCAACCCATCATATGACATTGTGGAGCAATTGTATGTGAAGATGCATGTGATGTGTTAAGAGAAAAGTTTGACAATATGGTCTTGTCTGAATGCTCTCACTGTGGCACTCAAAACACAATACACAAAAGCAAATCCACCACTTTGTCAGCATGAATTTCTTTCTCTCATGTAGCTTCCCGTACCTGGGAAGTCCCTTTGGTGGGGGCAGGGAAGGCGGCTGCTCTCCTTCTAGGCTGCCGGGGGCTGAGGGAGGAGTGAGCAGGGCGTTGTGGTGAGAAGAGGTTAGCAGCAGCGGCAGCACAGTGTGGCAGGCTTGGTCGTTCAGATGGAAGCGGTGGCCGCAGTACCGGAACTTGTGCGACACGGTCAGCACGTTGGAGAAGGCGGAGCGCTCAGCGAAAGTGACGGCCCACTGGAGACGAGAAGAAGCCCAAGAAAAGTTTACTGAGGGCTGAGAGGACGGTAAGAAACATACTAATGTGGTCATGATGGGAAAGAGTAGCAGTGGCATGATGTTTCTAGGGCTTACGGAAGATTAAAGGAAATCAACCAAGATTTGGAGTCATTGGGATATTGGTCAACTTTACCCATTAAGTGATGAGAGCACACAAAAGACACTAAAATCACTCATGTGCCCTTGATAGATTCTTTGCTCTGGTAGCAAACTAACGCTAACTCTTTAGCATACACAATGTTGAGTGATAGCAGGAGACTAATATTATATCAAAGAAAGAAGTTTAAAGAAGTTCCTAACAATCTGTCACCTGATTGAGAGATCCATCAACGTGCTTGGAGACCATCATGACGGCAGGGCCGATGCCAGGGCGGGGATTGAGAGAGGGGCCCAGGGCAGGCGAACCCAGACCAGCAGAGGCCGAGGCAGAGTGGGCAACATGGTGAATCCTCCTCCCCTGCTCCCCTGTCCCGGGACTCTCCCCCTCGGTCAAAGTGCAGGCGTACATCAGGATGTTTTTACTCAGGGAGTTGGCATCACCTGTAGGAAACGCTACTGGAATACGAGAGGAGAACGACACCTGGAAAGGGTGTGAGACAGAGAGAGGAAAAAATTAAAATTGGAAGAGTATAGCAATATTACATGTATACACTACTATATATATTGTGTATACATACACACAGCTTATACAGCAATCTGTCTTATTATACTATGCCAGAGTATGTGTTGCCTTATTATAAAAAGACCTAGTTATATGCTGCACAGTACATCTATAAATCTCCATACAGAAGTGTATCACAACAAAGGATGATATCGTGCTCACATGATATCATGTGAATTAATTTGGGTACAAGATGAGGATTATGGGATTTGCAGTCTATGAAATTTTCAAATACTGTGTTAAGATTCATGAAATTAAATTTTCACAATACAAATTTAATTTTCAATTATTTAATTAACAAGATTTGCAGAAAAGCTTTTGCAAATCCTGACAACCTCTTCCTACACAAGGTTGGGGGAGTACATTTTACATTTTTACATTTTGCACAAAGCAAAACTAAAGACACAGTGCTGCCACAGCATGAGTGAGTGAGTGACAGAGTGACTGAGTGAGGAATTCACATCATGTCAGACTTTCTGTAAATATGGGCTGCCAATTGGAAAAAAAAATCACTCTCATCAGCTTTCTGATGGTAATTATAATAGAACGTGGGATGTTTTGTTGGCTTTGATATCTTCCACTTGACGTCACAAATTGCGCAAGTGTGTCAACACAGGCGGGAAACATGGCAGTGATTCCAATGTTTGCAGCGCCAGTAAGATTAAAAATATTAACACAATCAATCCTGCTTAGCAGTATCTCCTGCAGTTTGTTTATGGTTGATTTAAAATACATCACTGAAACTTATGTTAAATGTGGAGGTTCCAGCAAGTTAAACACATGAACGCTTCCAAGCTGCAGCAACCGCATCATTCCAGTTTTCGGTTTCTTCCCACATGATGTGAACGCGGAACCAGCAAGCGTGTATGCATGTGCTGTATGTTTGCCTTCGCTGGTTTATGCTCACCTGGACCTGTCTGAAGATGCCCTGGATGTACTCGTCCAAGTACTTGACATGCCAAACCAGGAAGGAGCCGTCGGCAGGGTGGATGGTAAACAGCATGTCTGGGCTCTTGTTCCACTCGATGGTCAGCGTCTCCATCTTCCTCTCCAGCAGCATGGAGGGCAGCGGCATGCTGGAGCTGGAGCCAGGGGAAGAAGCCTTGGTGCTGCCCTGCTCCCCTGGTTCGGCCTCCTCACCATGCTCCGAGGAGGCCTTGTCAGACATCTCATCCAGGTCTAGAAAGCCAGAGAACAAAATACATTGTTTACGTTGACGTTCAAGCTCATGAGTTTTAAGAACCTGTGCTGGTGCCTGGTCGAGCGTCATACCAAAGTCAAACTTCATGGGGGAGCTCTCGGTGTCCAGGGGGTCATCGGTAGTCTGGTCCAGCTGCTGCTCAGACAGTTTACGGAGCTGCAGCATGAATAGGTCCATGGAAGAAGTGAAGCTGAGGTCCTTATTGTTGAGCCAGTGCACCACAAAGCCTCCCCCGCCTGTCCCATCCTCTGGGCTGAACACTGCAGAGTCAACCAGCACCGATGGGATGTCTGATAGAGGGAGGGAGGAGGGAGGAGGGATGGAGGGAGAAACACTGAGTGAATGAAATATTCAATCTTAACATAGCTGCATTGAAGGAACTGTTGTCTGATATAAGTTCATTTATTTAATGACAGTACCCATTACTGCTGTATCATTTTGTTGCATTACAATTAGCGTGATGGATTATGTGTTGAATTTTTCTCTAATTATGCAATTATTATGCATGCATAAAATTAAGCAAATAATGTTTTGCACTGTTTTTTTTATAGGTCTCCATCTAGTTTTTGTGATGAAATCATTTCATTGGTGAATCTTTGATGATCAACAAAAATGCATGTTATAAAATAACTAGGTCAAATCAGTCTGATCTCAAAATGATTGAGAAATAAGTTCCTTGCACTAAACTCTTCGCACAGTGTGCAGCAACACAAACGCATTACAGTGAGCTTCATTTGGCCTGGGAAATGTGCTGTGATGCACCTGGGGATCTATGATGAAATCACACAGAAATGCTGCTGAGCTTGTTTGACCAAAGAGCGCCGTACCTGTGTTTGGGTTAATACTGGCTGAGATGTGGAAGTGACACAGGGCATTGGCGTGGTGTGCAATGTGGCGGTGCGTGTGAGTGTCCTGTGTTCCCAGCTGAGAGGGCAGCAGCTCAGTGTGCGCCACCAGAGCGGAGGACCGTCGCCGGCCTCGGCGCAGATGCTTCAAGTGGTGAATTGACTGGTCAATTAAAACAGACATTGGACAGAAACAGAGACAGAGCAGCATTATGTTATTACTTTATCAAAAATATACTGTGCATTTCTGTGAGCCCAGTCTGCCCTGAGTAAGTGTACCTCCAGAGCATGTTGGATCTTGTCCTTATTTCCCAGGCCAGGCAGGCTGGAGCTGGAGGACTGTGAGTTCTCAGATATCTGTCCCCCGAGCAAGCTGTCCTCTGGCAGCAGGGTCTCTGACCACAGCCGACACACACCATCTTCACAGGATGTCAGCAGCACGTTGCAAACCGAACCCCTGGGAAGACGACAGCAGAATATAGATGTGTTGTGGGTTAAAACCACTGCAGGGCTGCTACTAATGATTATGTTGTTAATTCTTAATCTGCCCAGTCAAGTCAAGATATCCCTTCTAAACAATTGTAGCAAGCTACCTAACTATCTGAAAAATGGTCTAGCATATCCTGACTGATATTTGCAATGATTCTGCACCATCATGTGCATGCAGTTTCACAGTTGGGATTTTTTTTTTCTGTTGATCAGTTGCTGCTGTGGTGTATCATTTCAACTTTGCACAGTAAACAAGGCACCATGGTATTGGGTTTCGGTGGACACTGACTGTGGCCAAAATGAACATTTTTGCATGAATACACTGGTGTTACTATGCTCTAAAACTTGGGAGCACCCCAAAACACCCCTCCCTGTGTGTGTGTGTGTGTCCTTACTTGGGCATGTACTTGCTGGTCTTCCTCCAGGACACGCCAGTAACAGAGCGAGGGTGAGCCAGGTAAACAAAAGAGAAGTGAACAGGTGGGGGCTTCTTATCAGAGGGGTCCTGGACCACCACTGCAGAGCGCCAGCCCGTGGTGGGATACCACACCTTGAGTAAACAGTCATCCTGTGCATGAACACAGTTATTATTACACACAACCATCATCATGAATCATACAATTCAATTTAACACCTCAATGGGTTTTTTCGGGGATTGTTTACATGCACTCTGTACCTTCCCAACAGTTGCGAAATACTCCCCATCAGGAGACCACTTGGCAATGTGAATAGATGCAGCAGTCCTGAGAGGAAGATTGCAGAAGCACACAGATCAACTCACAGAAAAAAAAAAAACACAAAGTCAACATCAAGGCTGGGTTAGACGCAGTTTTTTTTGTCTGTCAGTAAGTGTATGGCTCTTTGTTAGTGCATGTGTTTTGCTGGGAATTTCACACTTGCACTTCCCCATTCTAGTGACTTCCTCAGGCGCTGACATGCAGGTTAAGTATGTGCCAACAGTGCTAAACATAGAATTGACAGTCTTCTCACAAACACATTACACAGACTCATAGAGCATGTGGCTTGATACGTTCTGCAAAGATATTATTGTTCAGCCCGGACAGGAGAGCCAGGAGCTCGGTGCAGAATGACAGCATCAGGAAAAAAAACTGCTCTTGTTTAGCAGTCGGCAAGAAGGAGTGATTAAGGAGTGGCTGTTCCTCATTGCTTCCAAAGAATAACGCAAGTTCATTTTCTTTTTCACTCATGGAACTCATGACTCACTCATGACTGGAAACTGTCAAACTTTTTTTTTTTTTCCCTTTTTCCAGATGTAACATGACAAATTTAGTTAAAGCAATCTTCACCTCTTCACTAACTTGACACTTTGAGCGAGAAAGAATACAGGCTCAAGCTGTCAAACAGGATGAGTGGTCTGAGCTGGATTAAGGGTTCAGGTTGGCCCAATGAATTCATCGCAAAAGCATTTACATCAGGAAGGTGGACCAGAGTTTCCATTAAGCATTTTTTGGTTAGCTAAGATGGGTTGTAAGAATTCAGGGTTCCACACAAGTAGGACATTTATCAGAAAAAAATATATATTAATTTAAATTGCTACAAAAACAATGCAACGACCCAACAGTCACATCAACAGAAACTAAAGTCAGTCATTTTGGTTGGTTGTGATCTAGTGGAAGAGTCTTGGTTCCTTCATTTAAGTTCCTCATTAGCTTGCACCTTTGAGTTTGACAGTTTGACAGAACTTCTTCGAGTACTTTTGACTGTTGACTCACTCATTTGTCATATTTCCTTGTGATATTTTGGCCGACAGTATTCTAATGACAACCGCAGATTGTTCCAACAAAAAACAGCTGATGGAAAACCTGGGTGAGGCCTGCGTGAACCACTAAAGAACAGAAAAAAATCCCTGTGTGTGCACAACTGTGACTTTGGATTTCCATACCATTGCTCTGTCTGCTGCCAAAGACATACTTCTTTGACAATTACGACGAATTACTTTGCGTTTGTTGTGAGAAATGCTTTAATATTAGAGCCTTGACAAGATCATGTTGACAGGCAGACATACTATTTACCTTTCGCCCTGGAAAAAATATGCCTGTACCTCTAAAAAGAAAATGAAAGTGATGTCCATTCAAAAAAAGAAAAGAACTAACAACTAACAAAAAAAAAAGAAAACACGTTCATAAGGACAAATGAACAGAGTTGGAGACCTACTTGCACTGCCAGACACACTTCCAGTCATTGAGGACGGGGTGGGGCTTGTCATCGGCGGCCTGTCCATCCTCCTCCTCTATCAGGGAGTCTGCCAGCGGAGGAGCCCACAACTGGAGGCGTTCGGTGGCTGCTAGGATACGGTTCCCTGAAGACACGCGAGCACTATGTTATACACCTCGCATCCCACGTTCATTACTACAGCACACAGAGCCACACGCACGCTCCGACTCTTACATAATGCTCATATCGTTCCAAACACACCAAAGGGAGCTGTGAGTAGGAGCTGCCTGCAGAGTGGGATTCAGTTAGTCAGACAGTCGGTGAGTCAGTCAAACACAGAAAGCGTGGGCCTACCTTGTGGGTCCCAGGCCAGGTTGTAGGTGATGGCATCGAGGAAGAACTGTCCTGTCTTTTGCCACTGATAGTTAAGCTGCTGTTAGTGACAGGACATGAGAGCAGGTCAACACACAACCCCGACATGCAGAGTTATTTGCATACAAGTGTGATTAACTGGATACTTTATTGCAAAAGCAATATCAGTTGCTCTGCAGTGACGTGTTAGTGGTACTGCCTTTTGCAACATAATGTATGCACACGCACAAATATACATGTATATGCACATACTTCCAATGTGTGGAAATCTCTATATTTACATGTATAACAATGAAAATGTAATCTAAGCCAAGGCCACACGAATTACATTAATAACCAGATACATCAAAGGAACAATAGAGATCAGAAGGCTCTTACAAAGGCAGAGATGAAATAAAATTTATCTCTAAACACTGAGAAATCTGCCCCTGTTTGTCAGTTTCTTTGTCATATAGTAGAAATCCATTTTGCCTTCCACATGCATTTATAGTTATTCATATAAAGACAGACAGACAGGCGCACTGTGCTCACCTTGTGGCGTTTGTTTGGGTTGGTAGCAATTGGTTCAAAGATGCAGACTGTGTTTCCGTAGGATGCAGCGATCTAAAAATAAAGAGCTGCGATCATCATCACAACATTACTCACCCCATCAGTGCTACTGCACAGTCACTCCCATAGCAGAGGGGGAGGTAGGGAAGAGTGCAGGAGAGCAGGGTAGGAGTGGAGAGCACGGGCATGAGATGATGACAAGAGCAAATGGCTGAATTTTCCTTCTTTTGCTTGCCGTAAATTTCTAATGTCCACTGAGTGCATGGAGAAGTGCATGCTCACGTGTATTCAGCACTTACCCTGCCAAGCTGGTGGGAGCACTCCACGCAGCCCACCTGTATGTTTCCATTCTGAGCTCCTGGGATAATCTGCACACACTCAAAGTCGCTGGCCAGGATCACTATGTCACAGCCTGAGCCATAGGCCTGGAGAAGAGAGGGACCCAACAGAGATCAAATCAGAGGGAGCTGCAATTACCAAACGAAACTCGGCCAAGTTTAGCAACTTAACTGCAAAACGCATCAGTACCCCAAATACCAATTCTGTATTTTTAATCACGCTGAACAATACTGGCCAGTTTCAATTTAAGTGCAGCACGTTTCATATGCCATAATTCCATATACACTGTATATATGTATGTATGAAATGTCAATTACACACCGGACAACAAAACATGCTGCTTGGTGACTAACAGATGATGCAAACAACTCATATTTTCTGCTTCATGACACTGGGCTGTTGCCTACTAATTATGAATATCTGTCATCTAATTGATTTTATATGATGAACTAGGATGATTTATCAGCTGAACCCCGCCCAGAGAGGCTGTGAGAGGACTAAAATCAAAAGGTCTGCCATGAAACCATTGAAGGACTGAAAGGCAGGACTGACATCATGGCAGTAAAATCAGGATTGCATTTGTAACATTGTGGCAGTCAAACTACAACAGTACTATCATTATTAATATTAGCATCGCATGGCAGTTGGACTACCATACCATTAGCTTGCCATAGTGGTATAGCATTCGCATAACACAGTACTGAAACTAACATAACAGCATCATGGCATGATGATGTGAAACTAGAATTACATCAGCATGGTATAACAGTGACATTTGTGTGACTGAACCCACAAGACCACCAGCACCACAGACACAGAGGAAGAGAATGGACGAAAGTAACAGGCCTTGGGAATACTGGCACGATTCAGCTGTGTGTGTATGTGTGTGTGTGTGTGTGTGTGTTTAGGGCTCATGACATTTCAACTCCACAATGAGCACCTGAGCAGTTCAATTACAAAACGACATCCAACACAAAAGCAATAAAGCAACACCTGCTCTTAGACAATGACAAGAAGCCCAATACCTATGCAGTATGCAGTTACATTACATACACACACACCAACACAAAAAAATATATCAACCATACACCATGTTGACCGAGCAAAACAGACAGGTCCTCAAAAACCATTAAAATCGTTGAAATCCAGCTCGCCTTCATGCCAGATAACTCAACTGAATGCTAAAAATTCAAAGTCAATTATTCATTTTGCACAAGACATTATGGTCTCAGTGGGAAATTATTCTTAATTCCTAACACGTCCCCTTATGGTGATGTTTTGGTGCTATTAAGATAATACAGGGTGGTTTGAGGTGGTGTGTGCATCGTAACTGACAGGTCAACTATGCGTTGCTGATTAAGGGGCATTACCTGTGATAGTGAGCATGATTTTTTCTGTTATTTCTTTAACTTGTATCTCTCTTAATTGATCCTGCTCTACAGCTGTACTACCAAATTTCTCCACTTTTTTTCAGCAAATCTTTTATAATATTGTGTAACATGGTTTATAAGGCTGCTCTGGCATGATGACATGATGATGACTTTACACCTGAAATCTCCTGGTTTTAAAAGGACCAGTCAGAAACCAGTCGGTGATATCATACTTATTTCGTCCTCTATTACTGAGCCTGTGTTACGTTCTCACCTTCATGCCAGTCAAAACATGTTAAGTCTGCTTGTACAGCTCCATGAAGCTTCTTCAAAACAACAAAAGTTGCAGGAGATAATTTCTTTTGAGCCGTTCAAATGCTGTGTTGTGATGGCTGGAACGCTCTTGATTGATCCAGTAAAGTGGTAACTACAAATGGGAATTCAATAACTTGATTTTTTTTCTCTCTACTTGTATTGTTTTTGTCAAGCAAGGCATTTTACCAAATGTACCTTAGCTGTTTTGAAAAGCAATTCTGAGAAAAAATTATCACTACACAGCAGTGCCTTTCTTGAGCGATAAACAAAGTAAACACTAAAGCTGTATATAATCTTTTATCCCTGACAATTTATACAATAGGAATCCGTGGGATAATGCAGTTTCTTCTGTCGCTATTTTGTGGTGATTGCTCCATGTCGACTGCTGTTTATCCTAGTTTTGGAGGTTGGAGGTGCAGGTTGTGGCACTAAATCTTTTCATATTTATACACTTCATTCTGTATAAAGAACTACATCTGAGCACCGGGCCTGTGCTTGTTGGTGATTTAAGCAATGAAAACTGAGGTAGAATATATGCAGTGGCAGTAATATTCTTATTTTGGTGATGCTGTGTGGAGGAAACACTGAAGAACGGACAAAGAATCAGACCGAGAATCAAAGACGGCAACAACATTTCTACATTTCCTACCCATCCCCAGCCCCCCTCTCCTGAAACTGAAGTGTTTACAAGCATGACAGGGCGGTGAAACTGGCACAACATCCAGCACGGCGCCACCGCAGCCAACGCAGCCCCCTGGCAAGACCTGGGCCAGGATTAAGGTTATGGGCAGCGGGGTAAGTTGATACAGAGGTGGCTGCCGGTACAGTGGTGGTTGGCAGCCGTGTGCGGGGATGGCAGCGATGGAAGCAGCACCTGTGAGACCGGCTGGCTGGCCTCGGAGCCGCGGTACAGTCTGTCTCGTGTATTTCATTATTCAGGAGAACAGGAGGAGAGGCCGGGAACCACCGTGTCACACAACAGGACGAGCGCACAGCCAGGGATAGAATATACAGACACAGCTGGGGATGAAATAATGGTGCAGGTTCCTCTGTGTCAGGCTGAGCACGGAGAGAGAGACAGACAGACAGAGACGAGGAGGTGTGGCTCCTGCTTTTACTATTACTGCGGCAGCTGCCTCGGCACATTACGGCTGGAATTAAAAGCGGTCACCGTCACGCACTGTCTAAGACTGCTCTGCACACCTCTCTCTTTCTCTCTCCTGTTCTCTCAAACACACACACACACACACACAATAAAGTATGTGACTGAGTGTCTGTCCTACTCTCTCTGTCAGGGATGTAATTCGTGCTCAGGACTACCTGCGGCCAAGCTGGTAAGCGTGTGTGTGTATCCGCCCTGAATAGGATAACCTATCAACACGGCTTTGTTCTCTTGTTTTGAGCTTGTGTGTGTGTCCTGTACTTCTTTCATCATGCGCACACGAACACACACACACACGCACACACAAAAATCAACTTGTAATGAAGGCAAATGAGTGAAATTTGCTCAGAGCAGATGGTCACAAATATTTTTTCATGGTAAATATTGACACACCGCAACATATAGGCTACAGATGACCGATCCAACACAAAAAACAAACAGGTAGAATGAAGACACAGAGGTCTGCTTAATGCCTGCACTCATCAACTTATTTTTTTTTAGCCATCGGTCAGCAGCATTTGCATCAGAAACAGGCAGCACCTGGCACTTGTTTATTTCATGAGCAAATGATTCCTGGTGTGATTGCACTTGGATCTGCACCAAGGTATCGATGCATTGTATTTTTTCTTGCATTTTGTTCTCTGCTGTTCATCACCTGTAGCTTCATTTTTAATGTCAGTTTTCCCTGTGAAATGCTGCTGACCTAATGTGTGCGAGCCTGAAGCAGCAAGATTCGCTCCCTGTCAGTCACGCAGGCCGCTCATATCAAGCGTGCTGCTGGCTGTGCATAGATATTACTTCTCAAACAGTAACATTCGCATATAAGATTAACAGAGAAATAACTGTAATAATTTTAAAAATGTAATAATTTGATTCCTTGCTAAAATATGAGTTGACATCTGACCACCAGAACCACAGTATTTGTGCGCTATAAGAGACAAATAAGGCCACAATGGATAAAAAAAAAAAATTCTACCTTGCTATATTTCTACCTGTTTTTCATTCACGTTTTTGAAGCAGAAAATGAAATCATACCATAATAATTCTTCAGTAGAGTATGCACTGAAATGCAAGTAGATAAATGGAAAATGTCTGCAATACACACACATAATCACACACACGCTCACACACAAGAGCAACTGTTCCCCTCCACCTACCCCAAGACTCTGAACACACTCTGGTGAGAAAGACGAATGTGGAGAAGACAAATGTGTGTAGGCAGGATAACAGAAATCATGTATTCATAATTCTTTTTAAATTATACCACACAACAAAACAAATAGTCAGAAACTTTGAAAACACTCACTTGTCCTCGTGTGGATTTACATACAGATTTGTTCCGTCCGTGAAATTGACTTTGTCCTCACTGACACAGCTGTCAGGGGGAGGACCCCCATCATCCCTTTCTACGCTGTCCTCAAATATCATTTCTAGGACTTGACTGGTTGTAATTTTCCTGGTTATTTCAGAAATATTCCTATTGCAATGTTTTCAGTTCCATTATCCTGCTCCATTCATATACAGAAATCTGCAATAACGTTAGATCCTACATGATGACGTCACAACATGACTCACATTGAAAACAAATCTCACAGCCCTTAGCTGGTGTTTTTTTTTGCAGCGGACTCATACTTTCGTGGGAGCAGAAAAGTTGCAGGAGCAGATGCAAATGAAATGTAAATCTGAGGACTTTACACCTCTGCTCGGCTCCATTTGTGAATGAGCCATGCAGGGAAATGACAGACCATTAGCTTGGCCCGAATCTCTCGGTTCGTACAGCAACAACCGCACCTCTCTATCACAAATGACTAGGAAAAAAACCAAAACTGAATCCAACATAATTTGAGACTGTGGGTAATCCTGCCGGTTGTAAATGGTTGATGGAGGATTCGTGTACAACTGCCTGAATACTGTGTTTTCATTGCCAGATTTCAAGTGCAAACCTTGAATATTATTTGACAAAGATGGTAGTAAGGGATGTTTATGTGAAAAAGTTTATTTTACTCAAAGCTCTTGGTGTTAGGTTTTAGTTTTGGGGGCATTCTCTGATATCATTACATATCAGCCGTGATACATTACACATCCCTGTTTTTACTGCATCACTGAACCACCTTTTTCCCCTCCTTGCTTCTTTGCTCCAACTGTGAGGATCCTGTGTTCCAAGCTTCAAAAAGCCCAGCCTGAAAGCTCCACTTCCTTTCATTTTGGAGGACAGCCTGTTCATCCAGACAGGATCTTTGCATTATTGATAGCAGCTAGAGAAATAGATTCACACCTTGCTGGTTAGGAGGATCTTAAATGCTCTTTGAATAATGGAGACTGACCCGAGGTAGGGGAGGCGGATGTTTTTCAGGGTAAATTCACTTTGGATGGACTGACCTGACCCGGCTTTTAAATCTGGACCGAAAAGGAAAACTCAGTGAACAGTCACGTGGAAAGCAGAAGTTCAAAAAAAAAAAGAAAGAGACATCATTTCTGCCTTCATTCCCTCAAATGTCACTTATTCACCATGCCTAATGCAGTCACGTGACCGTGTTCCTCCACAGCTGCTACCGTGTGTATCGCTTTCATTTTGAACCCTGCACTGATTGAGCTGGCTTAGCCTTAATTTAGACTGTAGTCAAAAGCCTTTAGTTGTAAACAGTTGAAAAACACAGTGTGATCAATCCTGGCCTGTAGTAACCTGGTCTCTCTGTCAGTCTGTATTAAGACATTTATCCTTGGCACAGTCCAAAGCCCTGTACTTTGATCCCAGTGTTTATAGTCATACAAAAGCCCTTGTCACTCTTCATAACATGCATGCAGAAAAGCAGTGGGCGCTAAGACTTAGGCTATACATGTTCATCTAGGAACTGATGGTTGCTGTAGGTTAGGTGCGTGCGTATGCGTCTGTATGTATGTGTGTCAGAGTTTGGCCAAGGGGCCCTAGGGGTCAGCGTGAATGTAACAGCATCGGACGTGATGTCCTAGTGTTCTTAAAATGCCCTCTCAGACGCAGAAAGAAAACATCAGGCATAAAATCCACGGCCTTGTGGCAACGGGCAAAGCTTCAGCTCCATACAGTGAGCTTCCACTGTCCTGTTTTGTTGAGCCGACGTGACCCCACGTACAAACCCTGCCTGTTTACTTTGAAACAGCCGCAGATCTGGGGTCAGCATAGGGGGAAGGGGGACTCCTCCTCTCTCTAGTCATCGAAAAAAATGAGAAGGATGATGACACACTCATCTCGGTGGAAAACAAAACATTACATGCCGGGGGAAGGAGAATAGGGAAGATAAAGAAACGTCGGCGTTCCAGGAAAAAACAGTACCTCTCTGAAAGGCGGCAGGAACAGACCAAGCCCAAATCTGGCAGCCATTAGGCAAGCTCACAGTGTTCTCGATATGAACTAACAGCAGTGTGCAGAACTGCTTAAGAATGTACTGTGACTGTGAGCCAAGGACGACAGAATTTAACTGAACAGGCCACAGTGCCAGTACTGAGCAGGGCCATGTAGGAATCTGGTTTTAGGCACTGGCAAAGCAACTATCACCAATATGAACCATCTTCATAGCAAAAACTGTGACATGGCTTAATTCCAACTTGACGCAATTAGGCTAAAAGGGTATTCGTTCTACGCCCTGGGCCACATCATGACAGAGTAGGCAGCACATTCTCTCACCTTTCAATCTCTGGGCATGACAAATCCTAAGCTTGACATAAATCTTGGCCTAGGAAATGGTTCTCAGTTCCTTTTTACGATGAAATAATGCAGAGTGAAAATGACTGTCATTTGGAAAACGCTTTTAACATAATTGTGTTGCAGTTGCAAGCTAAAGATGACAAAATGCTTGTTCTATTATCATAACAATGCTGTATTTCATTGTATATTGCCGACTTGTTGAGCTGACAATGATCTCCAATGCTTGATCAATCAGCTGATAGATGATAGTAACTGGTGATGAGGTGTTTTCCTTATTGGAGAATAGGAGAGATCATCCAGAAATCAATAAAGCCATCACCATTTTCATTCTCTGCTCTCATTACAATTAGCTGGTTCACGATGCTGCAGTCACACTCCGTAGTGCACAGAATGGTGAATTCAACTGATCCACCTCAAACAACAGCGCCACAGCTGAGGGTTTTGAATCTCTTGTGGCACAAGAGGATGCTTGCCTTCCCGAGCAGTGCATTCTGTCCACCACATCAATCTATAATATTATAAGTTCTTCCCATGTCTGGCTGAACTAAATGGAATATTGACTGGCCTCCTCAGTCCTATCAACTGGAGGCGCAAAGAGAAATGATGGGAAACTGCCATTAAAGGGAATATTTATAGCCCATCGAGGCGGATCCATTACAGAGAGGAAAGTTGTTCTAAATACTGCTTGATAAGCGTGTATGCAAATGCATACAATATAAATAACTGCTGATCATCATGGCAAGTTTCCTCATATAAACTGAGAGCTATAGTAACCCTGACAACAGAACCTATACACATCTATAGCCAATCTACAACAGAAATTCATCGCTATTATTGTTATCGTGGTTATTTCATATAATTCCAGAAAATATGTCGTTTTCAACATCACAACATTGTCATCCACCCCTCTAGCTCATGTATCCATATATGGCTCTCTACGTCATGGCGGGCACAGCTGATGCTGGGATGACAAGCGAGCTAATGATCCGTGAGGCGGACTGACGCCAAATGGTAGTGAGCTTAGCTAGTTCGGCTTACAGGCAAAACACAGATTGGTGCGGCGTAGAGTCAAACCCAATACACGATTCACTACTGATAATGCACTGCTAGATTTTCGCCACCATGCGTTTCTGATAGAAAATATTGGCCAACGATGTTATGACTGCGCAAAGGGATTCCCTTGCAGTAACGCTACGAGATGCAGCTAAAGGTCATTTGAGTGGCTATCCGTCTTGTAAGAAAAAAAAACAAATAATCGTGAGCAAAAGAATGAATGGGGGCAATAACCTTGAGCATCCACTTGCTGTTGTTAGCCTGTCATTACCTGACTGTCAAGGCGACTGAAAGAAGGGCTTGTTATTGGAGTCACTAACAGGAGCTCTACTAGTCCTGACTCACTGTTCGCGACTGTCTCGGTGCAGCAGTTCCACTACCACACTACCAGGTTAGCTAGTACGTTAGCTCGCTAGCCAGCCCGTATACAACCGATATAATGCTAGCTAGCTCGCTGCCAAGCTAGCTAGTCAGTCGTATTAGCTTCATCGGGTGTCACCGTGAGCGAATAATATCAAAATAAACCCTCACCGTGAATGGGATGTCATTGACGCTTCCCACCGAGTAGCAGCAATCCCCGGGGTTTACAGCTCCCGTCAGCACCTGATGTAGATGCATTTTCCTTATATTTTAGCAGCAGATGGATATTTTAATTATTTATAACGAGTCCACCCTCTCGGTTTCTCCATCTAGCAACTGCTGGGAATCCCATCAGTATCGTTAACGTTCAACCCGGCCTGGCAACGGCGTCTTCCTCCACAAACGTTAGGGTTGCGGGGAATTTTTTCGAGTCGTGTAAAAATAATTTCTATTTGCCGAGTCATCTATTTAAATATCTAAAATCGGCCGTCGGTCGCCTCTCGTTGTCAACACCATCGCCAGGATTATTCGTTAGAGCCGAGGCAGCAGGATCTCTGCAGCGAACCTGACATGCGCGTTCACGATGTTCTCCAGGCACGACTGCATGGCCATAGATATGTGTATTCTAGATTGGGACATATGAAGTCCCGCATCTTTCTTGATGCTGCATAGTGAATATTTCTGGATAAAAAGTCACTCAGTAGAAAAAAAAATATTGTGATTCTTCAGAATGATTTGAAATACGCCGTGTCTCATTGTCATGTTTTAGGAGGAGCATATTGCTACCTCTTCTAATAAAATATTTCTATGTTCACGACGCTCCAGTTTGTAGAGCGCGCACTGCTCTGACGAAGGCTTGAGTTCATTGATCTTGAGAGATGAGGGGTCTGGGGTAAAACGGATTTTATATCTGTGATGATGTGTCAGTGAACATAGACACTGATTACCATGTCATATAAAAATAAATTATGATCATTCAGCAGCATTAAAATAACATTTTTAATAACCATGCATCCATGCAAACAAAATCATGGAGTTTGTATGACATGGGATTGGCAGTGGTTATACACCTTCACTGCTTTTTGAGCCTCAGTCGACTAAAGTTTGCTTTGGCGACTACACATCAATCACCAACCCACTCACCTGAAGATCTTAAAAGTGTCAGTTTATTACACACTGCCTTTCAGATATTTAAGTGAGACAATGAATGCTGCAATCACTCTATTAGCACACAGGGTGCAATCATGTCAATTCACTTGAAAGCATTAAATAGGCCCATTTATCATGACGCATCACCTAAAAAGCTGTGGAATGTCACTGGCAACGGCTGCTTAAAACTGCGAAATGTGATAATGTCAGAACTAAAGCATCAAAAATGTGAAACACTGTGATGAGGATGCCTACTACAGCCGGTCATTTGACAGAGCGACCAGAGAGTGAGTCAGCGAGACTGAGGGAGGCTCACTGAAGCTGCATCTACAGTGCTTTCACCGTGCCTCCTCTCCTTATCTCATCTCAGTGATGAGATTTAATGGAGCAGGCTAACATCTTTTTTGTTTATCCATTTTCCCTCTCACTCCCCTTCTTGTTCATCCATTGTTACCCTCTCGTTCTTTGTTTCTAGATAAATGATGAGAGGACTGACCATGGTTCCATGGTGGCGATAGTACAACCAAATATTGTGGCAGTGGCCTAGTTAAACCACACTGACATCATTAGACAGGGCCTGCCTGCCAGCCACCATGACACACTGGACAACGGAACAGGAAATGGCATGGCAATGGCCCAGAGAGAAGGCAACACATACACATAAACAGTGTCAACAACAATGGCACATGCTATACTCATCACATAGTGTGTGTCATCCTGTTGGTGACTAGTCTTTCTTTGTAGTACATATGCCAAACTTTACAGCTGTTTTGTGGTAAAATCACAAACTGGCCCTGTTCATTGATACATGGTGATGAGTCCTGCGTTGGAAAGCACTGTCTGCATGTATTGAGGGATACATATATGACAATTAAGGGTGGGCTGATAGTATAAACACGTTTATCTAATGCTATTTTAGGCACTAATGTCATAGTAAACCTTGACGACCAGTGTATCACAACGCTATATTGATATGGTGCAGTCGGATCTAGCTGCAACTGGGTCAGCCATTATGAACCAAAGCTTCAACATCCCTGGGAATAGAGGTGAAACTATGTAGTATTATATAGTATAGATAAGTATCCAGTGAAATAAAAGTCAGAGTAATCTTTCCGGAGATCTGTCTCTATCAGCTTTGTCTTTGGATAATTTTAAAGGGCATGCTGCTGTGTGAGCCTGTGGCTGAGACTCTGGGTGCATCTCTCCCAGCTAAAGTCTGTGCTCACAGGGGCTAGTGCTGAAATGATTGATTAATCAATTTGTCCAAAATTGATTGATTACATTTTTTATAATATTAATAATTTTAGTCATTTGCTAATTATAGCCTCACTTAGATCACTAAGATGCAAAGATTGTCTTACTTTTCTCTGTTCATATCATTTTAAAATGAATACTGTTTTGTTTTGGCTGTTGGTCAGACCAAAGACGCTATTGGAAGAAATCACTTTAGGTTCTACTAACCTCCCATGAGCATGAGCAACACCAGCTATTTTTTGACAATTTAGGGACTAATCATTTAATTAAAAAAAATATATTAATTGTCAATGAAAATAATCAATATTTGCAGCCCTACACAGGACAGCTCTTAATAACTGAAAAAAATAAACAAACAAACAAAAAAACATAGGTGGTGTCTCAATGTTTTGAGGCAGTTCCCCCCCTCACCCTTTTCATTAATCCAAACATGAAATAGTTGACGGGTTCAAGCAAATTCACAGGAATGATATTCATGTGTGGCCGCCCTTGCTGATTATTCTTGAGATGATGGAAGAGAGGGGATAACATGCACTTTGGCTGATTAGGATGCACTATGGGATTCATCTCTTTAAGTACCAGAGGTATTGTGCATCTGGCCAAAAATGATGAGATCACTGCTGAGAGGGGAGAGCCAGCCAAAACGGAAGTCTATATAAGGACATCCTATTGCTATCTCAGCCAATAAATGAGGAAAAAAGTAGGCAGGTGCAAATGTTGCATTTAGAGCAGGAAATGAAAGGAGGTGCTGTGGGTGGGAGGGCTTGTATGTTTATGTATTTATGGATGCATATGTCTGCGCATACTCCGACTGTACATGTATGTGTGTGTATGTATGTGTATGTGTGCGTGTGTGAGAGAGATGGTATGAGCAACAGCTATGTCTGGGTAGAGACTGCAGGGCTGCTTGCGGTTGCAGTGCGGTTACAGGAAGGTTGATGCAGTGTTTGTAGTCTCTGCGGTGTCATTGGGAGACAGAGCCTTGATCTACAGAGAGCAGAATTAAATGCATTATAGATTTTCTCATTTCATGGATGGCTGCTATAGCTGGAGGGAGTTCCGGCCCGGCCCTGAGGTACAAGGCATTCAGCTCCCCGGGACAGAAAAGTAATGGAGCCTCTTCGCATTCCTCAATAAATAAAACAATGCATACTGTTTAAAAATGGCCGTCTCTTGAAGTTGTGAAGTAAACCACAACAGAAACACAGTTCATGCTGCTCTGTGTGCTTTAGCAAATGGCAAATGCTTATGTGCATTTTGGGATTTGTCACTGTTTCAGAGGAAATGGTCCCTAACCTGTAGGGGGCCCCAGAACAGTAGAAAGAACTGTTTGAATTATTTACTGACTCGATGAAAATATTGCAGTTTTGATCATAATAGAGGGAGCTATGTATAAACCACTAGATAAAGGCAGTAAACAGCAGTAATGGGATCCCATGAGAGCAATCAAGGATACCTACCTATTATGTTGTTTGTGGTGTTGAAATTTTAGTGTATTATGGATAAGGTATGGGGGAAGGGAAAGCCCAAGGTAGCTATTAGAACAACCTCCCAGATTACACTATTTGCCTTCAGCTGCCTCCAGAAAGACACACTGACTATTATGGCTGCTATGAGATTGATTGACAAAATCAAAATATCCCCAGTGTCTTGTTTCTGCAGCTTAATACTAGATTGTTTATTAATATAATACCTTACTCTATTAACATTTTATTAGCATTATCTGAAATCAAGACTGAGGAACGACCAGTGTGATTAATATACTGGCATACTGAGTATCATGCATTAGCAAAATGCATTAGGGATTACAGAGATAATTTTTTTCCCTCTGTTATATTTTAGCATCTTCATTCTGAAACCCGATTTTTATCACTTTATTATTATCCATTTACACAGTAGAGAAAGTGTGCTAATGGCAGAGAAGTCACACATCAATTTCAAAGAGCAGGGCTTTTGTATGTGGCTGGACAATGTGATCATTGTTGGGGATTATTAAGGTCATTCAAAGAGACAGAATAAGAGACTGATTTGGAAGTAGGTTTGGAGAAGGCCACTCAAGCATTCATCCATCCATCCATCCACCCTATTCATGAACAGATGTGCTGCACATGCCTCCGGATTCAGATCATGTGATGTGCGCAGTCTCAGTCTGCCACTTCACACAGCTGTGCTCTGACTCTGCTCTGCTCTGGCAACCGAAACACAGAGGTGCTGTATGTCAGAGGAAGATGCCCTTCTATTGCCTTTGAGGGCTGATGTGAGAAGTATGAACAAGTCATGTAAATACACGGCAGAATTAATAATAGGTTATGCTTGTTTAGGTCTTGACTCTTACTTTTGCTTCTTCTTCTCCTTTTTCACCTAATTCTTCTTCCTCTTCATTTTGGTATTACTGGTGTTGTTGTTATTGCCATCGGTCATGCAGCCCTTTTCAAAAGAAAGTGAAAGTCTTACAAAGTGAATCACACAACAGTGAGGTTACATTTTGAAAAGGAAAAAATCTGTATAATTTTAATGAGGTGCAGAGGTTGCCCATAAACATGTACATGTAAGGGCTGGTATTTTTAAAGCCTGTAATGACACTTTACCACTGATAATGTAATTCAGACTGGAACCTGTAGTCAGGAGAAAGGTCTACTTCAGACAGGGTAGAAGCCATCCACTGGTCAATTATTTATTGCTTTAGTGTGGAAAATAAGTGACACTGTCACTGCAGTAGGGCAGTGGAGACCGGATACAGGTACATTTCTGTGTCAACTAGTCAGCTTTAATGCATTTACACGTTTTGTGTCCTATAAAATTCCTTCACAATGCCAGTCACGCTGCCTTATTTAAATAATTTTCAATGCATTTTTTAAATTTGGCCCAAAAAAAACGGAGAAAGTGACCCAAGACCATTCTTAAAACAGTTCCAGCCAATGTGCATTGTACTAGATGAGACATTATGCATCCATCACCTGTAAAGAGATATCATAAAGGACAATTCCAGTTATTTTAAGCTATATTTTTCATGATGATCATCTACCTACCTTCAGTTACAGCATGTAAAACATTAACCATTTGCCATGTAGAACTCCTTTAAGATCCGACCAATGTATAGAGTGAATTTCAAGTGTGTAAGATGCACCTCTGTTGTGCTAATGGCCAGAAGGTTTTATGTGATTGGGTCAGATAGGTCAGGCTTTATCCAGCAGATCTTTATATAATCCCCTTTGGTTCAGTGATCATTCCTTTTTGTTTTTGTCTTTTTCTAATCTGAACAAGCAATTTTCATGACTAAGCAATTTTCCTGCGGAGATCGGTAAAGTTTTTCTGAATCTGAAATCTGAATCTGAACAATCAATTAAGTTGAGCCTCAGGATTTTGTGTTTCGGGGATTTTGAGAGGCCTTCCACCAGAGTTTGTCTCCTCTCCTGCCCCAGGTGTAACAGCAGCACTTAATAAGACAAAACTGTTCCAACCAGATGGCTCAGCCTCTGGATGGACGGATATTAATGTTTTTTTTCTCTCCTAAAAGATAAAAAAAAACACCCAAAAGAACAGCAACAACAACTTACAATTCTCATAACGCAGGTTTATTTGCTCTTTTATCAGTAGGCGTTCTCTTGCGGTGGTTCAGTGTGATTATTGCCCCTTCATCCCTCTGGCCTCAGTGGTTTCTACTTCCACTTTGATTTTAGCAGGCCTGTTTCTGCCTCTAACACCTGCTCATTCGCTATTATAATTCTCTTCAGTTCTCTCTTTCTATTTCTTTGTTCCTCTATCTCTCTCTTACACACACTCCAATCCCGCTAAGACTCTCAGAGATTTCTGTGTCTGCAGAGATACTGAAGATTGATGACAGCTATTCCAGAGCATCGTTTCTGTCTCTGACACTCTGCCTTCTTCCCCGTCTCTCTCTCTCTGTCTTTCTCTCTCTCTCTCTCCCTCTCCTCACTCCTGCCTTCCCCTGCTCTCCTCGCTCTGAAGAAGGTCAGCCTCTCTTACTGTGGTTAAACTAGTCCATCCGTCTCTCCTCCCTCCCTGTCCAGCCAGCCTTGGGCTGACTAATGAATCTCTCACACCTGCATTTGTTTCAGGGTTGATTCATCACCACTGCTGATGTACATGCGCATGCGTGTGTGTGTGTGTGCATGCGTGTGTGTGTGTGAAAATTATTTCCTAACCTGTTCAGGAGTCCTGAATCCTATTCCGGCCCATCCCTGTGCACATCCACACCATGTATTTGTTTTGTGTGTATGTATGTGTGTGTGTGTGTGCAGGCGAGCGTGCTAGCCTGTGTGTGGTGTGTTTTTCCTCCGTCCCTATTGTGCTATAACAGGATTACCTGTTTTTCATCTCCACATTATTGAGCTTCATTGTGTTTCTCTATCACATTCATATTCTAGCTGCCTGTTAATCCCCTCCATCTTTGGCAGGAGACCATGCTTACTGTGCTTGTCTGTGTATTTTCGTGTGTGTGTGTGTGTCTCACCGTGTATTTTCCAAGTGCATGTGCAAGTGAGTGGAGTGTTGGTCTATGTGTTAATGTGCAATTTGTCAGAGGGAGTTTCAGTGTCTTTGTGGCTGAGCTCGGTCATGCAAACGCTGCTGGTGCAGGACCAGATGGTGGGTATGAGCAGATTCCTGAGGTAGCTCTTGAGTGAGCAGATCAAGGGCTTGGTGCGCATGCATGCACACATGCACACATGCAGGCGCACACACACACACACACACACACACACACACAAGCAGACCCTTCCAGAGCTTGTAATCCCAGTTGAGTAGCAACAGGTTGGTGAATAACTGTGGCAGAAAGTGAAGAGAGAAGGAAGAACTGCTGACAGGGTAGAAGACAGAGAGAGAGAGAGAGAGAGAGAGAGAGAGAGAATATCCTTGCTGAGGGCTGTATGTTGTGCAGTTTTTATTATGTGTGTCTGTGTGTGTGTATGTGTGGGTGTATGTGCGTGTGTGTGTGGGTGGGGTGGAGGG
>OMLF01049242.1:0-12408 GCA_900302615.1 Holocentrus rufus | reverse complement strand
GACAGAGGCGTACAGTATGCTTTTGTTAGGCTGTGTGTTAGCGGCTCTGTGAATAATGCAATAGTGTGCATCACAGAGTAAAAACTGTTTGTTTCAGTGTTTGTTTTATCAGAAATGCTGTGGCAGTTGAAGCAGTGGAAATATATAGGGAGCGCTTGATTTATCATACACTGTACTAGCTTGCATCCACTGTATGTATGTGCTGTATGTTGCAAATATTATATATTGCAGAGCTGTGGTGGGGCCACAAGCAGAAAATGTGTAGCCTCATATTATGCGTGACATACAATTAAACATTGTGGTGTCCTCCTTAGGCAATTTTGATAATGGCAGAACGCAGCAGTTGGATTTGGCTATGTTTTCACAGAATGTGATCCCAGCCCAGGATATTTTGCATGATGCACAGATAAATATAAAAATGCTGTGATGGGACGGTCCTGGTGAAAAAAAGGTTGAAAATTTTTTAAATGCTCATATGTGCAATGCACCACACGTCTACATGTAAAAATCTGATCCGTTTTACGCCAGATGTTGTGTATAACATACAAACAATTTTACACCTCTGCAATCCTGTCATTCCCATTGTTGGATTTCTCATTACAACTGGTTGCTGCTTGGCCAAACTTTGTTCAAACCCACGTGACTTTATTTAAAATTCTAGTGGAGATCCCAAACTTTCCAAAGATACTAAATATGTCCTGCTGAATTATAGGGAATTGTGTATAAAATGATGCACAAAACATCTAGATTTTTTCTATTTGATGTAATGCTATAATGTAGGTGTGGGTAAGGAGACTGTACAGAGTCGCAGCATGATGCATGGACGTACTGTGTCTTCTAACACCACGTAGGCTCCTGATACATGACACTTGATTATGACTGGTTTAATGCGTTTTCATTACTCACAGAATATTTTAGCTCCTTAATGCACTTTAAGGATAGCTGCTTCCAGCAATACAGAAATGATCAGACTCCCTTATGTAACAACTTCACTTTTGTGCTCAGAGTGAGTCAAAGTACGCAGCAGACAATTTGGGTATTTCTTGGCACTCGGGGCCTAAGAGCTGGCTCTTGCTTGAGGAGATTTGAGGTGTCATGGAGCAGATTTAGCAAAGCTCCAAGTCTGGTTCAATCCCAGGTCACGGGCTAAATGTTGGGACCTTGGGTTTACAGTCAGGGGCGTTTGGAGGGAAAGTGCTGTGCAGTGAAATCTTGGGGTGAAATATGTCTGCATGTGCTATTTTAAGCCCTCTGTCCAACTTATTAATATGGAGATGTGGTGTGTTTTTGGTTCAACTTCAACTCTAGAATAGTATAGAATGTAATATATTAGAATAGAATGAATAGAATAGAATAGAATAATGTTGTAAGATGTTACTCTCCTTTTTCAGTGTTACTTCAAACCATATTCCACCTACCATTACTAATCTACTAGAAACAGTTAACTTTGTCAACCCATAAAAACCCATAAAAATTATTTGTTAGTATAGAGAAACAAATGATGATGAGTAAAGTGTGGCTTCATCACATGACTAGCAGCTGTACATGTGCTCCTCTTAGTGTGTGTGTGTGTGTGTGCGTGTGTGTGCGTGTGTTTGTGTGTGTGTGTGAGGGATAGAGAGAGAAAGAGAGAGATTCTGATTTTGTTAAAGCTATCATGCCTGCATTGGTTTGAGCCCTGACGGCCAGAGATATTCATAGGGATGGGAGTGTATGCGGGTGTGTGTGCATGTGTGCTTCTGTTCACATACACACACACACACACACACCTGCCTGTCCGACCCGCTGAGGGTCACGGCTCCTTGCCCCACACCGTCCCACCCTGCGCGGCCCAGGCCACCTCAGCCCCGGATATTTTTATTTTCCATTCTCCATTATGTAACACACTCATCTGTGTCCCTCCGCTCCCAAAGCGCTCCCTGGAGATTTTGGTACCTCCCAACATCGCCCATCTGTTGTTGTCCCCTGCCTGGCTGTCTGGGCTACAGGCCACGGTGCCAAATGGACCGCGAAACATTGCTTACCTTTAATGCTATTTATGTAATAGTGTGTCAATCTACATACATGCATGCATACATTTACACATGGTTACACATATGCATATAGGCTGCATGCACACACACACAGACAGACACACACACACACACATACAAAGATATAAGTGGGGTTGCCGGTAGGATATTGAAAAAAGTGGTTAATGTGATCATAAAAAAACAAGATTATGCTCTCAGGGTGATGAATAGCATAATTCATGATGGGGAATAAAACATCAGACAGATGTGAGCCTACCTGTCCCTCTACAACTGTACTTGAAGTACAAAAATACATCATGTTCTACTCCAAGCCTGTCATCTTGCTCTTCTGGCACCAAGCCCTCATAATGCTCCCATTTGTGCAGCCAAACCTCAGCAAGTTGTTTGGATGCACACATTAATCTGGCGTCACACGCACAGAGGACGTGACCGACTAGTCCACAACATAAACGAGAATTTCCTTCCTGGCTTTGCACACTCAGCGTTATTCGGCACGCATGGACAGCGGGAGCGGCAAGGTTTGGTGGCTCAGCGCTGGGGGTCAGAGCGAGCGGTGTGCGGAGCAACAGATGCCACACAGAGAAATAAGCCTTTAATGCCCCTAGGGCTCGGGAAAGGGTAACCACACACTAACTCACAACACAGACTTAAGTGAAAGCCTTCACGCCACTCATTCCTCGCGTCGCCTCCGGCGCTGCCTGCGCGTCGCGGACACTTTGGAAATATCTCACCTTTGCGCGCGAAACGGCAGTTTACGCGTTTAGAGAGCGCTGCTTTTTTTTTTTTTTTTTTTTTTATCAATGAGGAGCTGCTTCGGATAAATCCACCCGAATGCTTTGACAGGTGCAAGCCAATCTCATGGCACACGGGTCCATGTCCTCTTTTCTGCAGCCAGGTGAACCGCACTTATAACTGTCCGTTACAACCGTGGGACAACCACTAACACGGCGCTTTTAACACCATGCCGCCTAAGAAGAAGGTAAAATATTTCACTATTTCACATTTGTGTGTGTGTGTGTGTGTGTGTGTGTGTGTGTGTGTGTGTGTGTGTAGCCTACCGAGCAGGAGGGGTAGGAGAATGCACCATCTGTTGCACTGAGCGTTAATCCTTGTGTGATGCCTTTCCACATCATTGCACTGTAGACTAGAATAGGCACAGTGCGCAGGGCAGATAGAGATGCATATCAACATGCGTGTATCATGCAATGTGTGGAACATGTGTTCATGGGAAAACCATAGGATCTACAGGCCCATGCTTATAGATCAGTGGATTATGGAGGTGTACAGAGTTGCATAACGAACGGACAGTGCAGAACATATGGAGGAATCGATTACTCTGTTCTGAGCATTTGCCCCTCCTTCACATATGACTTTTGTGAGGCTGTAAAACATCCACAGCACTTGTGGTGACCTCTGGGTGACTTGGCCCTAGTTGGATCTGGGCTTAGGGAGAAGGAACTGAGTAAAAGTGAATATTCCTTCCTCGTCACTGTCTCTCTGCAGGCTGACATGGCAGGTGATTGATAAACTGTCTGAGCGTGTGAACATTTTACAGTGTTGACTTGAACATACCTGCAGGGCATTCCACGTGATGTCCAAAAACCCATTTTTTTCTCACCCTACTTCTAGAACAGAATAGAATAGAATGGAATGGAATAGAATAGAATAGAATAGAATAGAATAGAATTCCAGTGTAGCATTCAGAAGCCTATAATATTCCGTTGCTTCATTTGTAAGGGGAAAAAAATAGATTTATTTCACATTAAATTCAAATCCCAACGATAATTCCAAACGCAGTGAGATTAATTAATTGCTTAGTAGGGAAACTTCTCAGTCTCTGGATGGCATACTGTCTTGTATTGCAGTGCGCTGGTTAGTGCTGGCCCACTGCTTGTTACCCAGAATAGGAAAAGCCTCTTAGTAGCTGTTACTGGGGCATTACATCCAGATAGCTCCTCTCCTCGCCGGCAGGAAGTGGAGCAAGGTATTGGGGTTGGAAAGCTGTAGAAAATACTTGGTAGATCTCCTTCATTTGGATTAGGGTAAGGTTTTCCTGCTTAGGACTAGATTGTTTCTATTGTTTCTGTTTCCTATTTGTCTCTATTTATTTACTTTGACACATTTTTCCCCCTCCTGCCCGCATTGCTCAGCGAGAAATGATCATAACGGGAACAGTTGGGAAAATTCTCTTTCATAACCCCACTCCCTTCAAACCCCTCCTTAAACCAGTGGTAATCACGCCCGCATCATAACTCTGCGCAGTGCACAAGAGCAAGGGAGGGGGGGTGGCTGCCATCTCTGAACTGTAGCTGGAATATATCTGTTACAAGACTCAAGCAAGCCAGGCATTAAGTAACATAGATTATATTAATGCGGCCATTGTATCTCTATCTGATGACGGGCCAGGGAGCTCGAGCACAGGCAGGCCAAGCAGTATTGTTGGCTTTCTGTGAGGAGTTTGCATTTGTCTCTCTCTCTCTAAATCCTGGATTGACGCATGCTATCTTAATCTCCTTACTCAGAGACAATCATGACCCAGAGTGATGGAGAGAGCTAAAGAGAGAGAGAGAGAGAAACAGAGAGAGGCCCAAATACACATGGCTCTTAACCTCTTTCATTATTTGTTCCAGTTTAGTTTTTGGTGCTGAGATCGTTTGTTTGTTTTTTTTCATCCTATTTTTTTCCGCCTTTCAGTAATTCATGCCAATGCACACACTCTCTTTACAGTAGTAGCCGAATGCGACAGATGTTTATATGAGGGTGTAGTTCTCTCAGTGTCATCTCTGCCAAACGATAAAGAAGTGATAAAATGGAGAATGCAGGAGTCATAAAATAGATGCCATCGTCATTCATGGACTGAATACGGACAAAAAAATGAATCAAAAAGGAATTATTACTAATACGCTCCACAGCTGAACTCTTCCTTTCCAGATGGCAACATGACCAATAACGATCAAGCCTGTATTAACCTCATTTAAGAGAAATTATATTTACCGTAGTTGAGATGCCCTGCCACCTCCAATCTATAATTGGAATTCTAAAGGGCTGTAATGCAGCCTTTCACTCCGGAGACCGTCCCTCATGCCAAAGTAAAGGTGGCAGTGCCAGCCTGGCCATATCTGCTCTGTGGTAGCATCAGGCAGAGGGCAAGGTTCCAGTCTCCTCCAGACAGATGATGCAAAACCGCTGATAAGGCAGGAAAGTGGATCCAAACAAACACCGTATGCAAATGAACACGCTGATAATGACTGAGAGCAGCGAGGTAATCATTGCGAATAAAAGTGAACGAGCAATCGGCGAAATGTAACGGGATAGAGGTATCCGATGAAATATCAGTATCCCTCAACCGCTGGAAAGAGCTACAGAAAACATTTATAGGTAAAAATGAGAAATTTGCACTCACCTGGGCTCGGCGCCAGCAGCTCATTGAAGGGCCAACAGGAAATAATTCACGATTCGATTAGTAACCTGCTCCACGGCCCACGATGCTTTGTAGTAAGGGATGTTTTGGGAAGCAGGCGGCGTTTTTTGTCCCTTTTTTGATGCATGACTCTGTCCACCGGAGCTCCCCAGCAAGGTTTTAATGAACCTTGTTTTTTTCAGTGATTGTCCCACAATAATATGCTGTTTCTGCAGATCCACCCAGGATATGCTGAGAATATTGTGTGAGCACGTTGTGGCTTTTATGAATCTTCCCTCATTAAAATTATATCACTTGTACGGCCCTGGCAATCTCTAATAAAAGTCAGACTATATATTTTACTTAAGCTCTAATTGCAGAGGCGATCTCACAGGCAGGGCCTTTTACACTTTGATGTTTGAACACAAAGCTACCTGCTCCGGCCTTCCCTCCCCTCAGATGAATTCACAGTTACATACACGGTGCGCCCACACACACCTGTGCCCAGATACAGTCACAGCACGCACACACACTCACACACAGCGGAGCACACTTGAAAATTTGTTGGGGATTTTCAGACATTGCTTCTATCTATCTATCTATCTATCTATCTACCTACCTACTTTCTATGGACTCCAACAGGCTGAATAACGCGGGATAACCTGACAGCAAGCAGGTGATGATGGGCGGGGGGTGGCCGAGTTCAAGGTCAACCCAAATGAGCTCAAAATCTCCTCAGTATGATTTTACGATGCAGGACCAATTCAGCTCCAAACAGAAACAAAAACTGTTTGTAACTGAAATCAGATGGGTATTTCAGTTGTGATTTCTGAAATCTATGTAGGCAGCAGGTACAGAGGTCATGTCAGCTTTTCAACATTGGTGTAGGCAATCATATCAGCACATATCAACAGTTTGCTGGGATGCTCTGCTCAGCACAGGCATGAAAAACATGAGAAACAGCTCCTGCAGAGGTTCGCGGCAGGTGGACATACGTTTATTCATGCAGGATCCTGTGCAGATTCCTAAGGCAGTGAATGAAGAGCAAATTTCTCACTGTCTCATAGCCTCTTTTTCCGCCATAATGCTGTAAGCGGCTCAAGACCACGCACAGCAAAGATCAGCTGCCCTGCGCGTGCACCAAGATGTGCATGTGACATGATTGACACTGAGGCAGGGACGACCTGTAGCTGTAATTGGATGTTTGACTCAGGATAAATGGACATTTGCAAACAGACTATAGTGAGCACCAGGCCCTTGACAGCCTTTTACACTCAGGCTGGGCAATATGGACAAAATCAGATATAATATCTTTGACGGAAAACCTCAATATCAATATTGTGATAATATGGATGACTAGCTGTGTTTTTATAAAATATTTAAACATGAGGTGTTTCATAAACAGTCATTGGCAACGTGGATGACGACCAAGCAGGTAGAGACAAATAACAGTTAACAAGTTCAGAACATTGCATCCCTTTACTTTAATGCAACATTTAAAACCAGGAAAAGACAACACTTATACCGTATCACCATATTACAATATCCAAAATCCCAGATGATAACAAGTCTCATATCACAATATCAATATAATCTCAATATATTACCCTGCCCTATTTTACACTCTCACTTTTTAAAGATTGCTAGGTTTCATTTCTCTAATATTTGAAGGAAATTTCTTGAGAGTTTAAACAAACACTCACAAACTAATCAAATTCACTCTCTTGTATATAATCAAGGGAGCAGCTCCAGATATCATTTGACAACATCACAGTTATCTTGCTATTCTTTTGTTTCTGACATAGAGTTGCTCACATGCATTGTCTGAAGATTACATTAAGAGCTGTACTGCTGCATTAGAGTTAAACCACAGGATCAATGGGCAGATGGATTTGTTGATAGTCAGTTGCATCTTTTGCATTATAGGCTTCAAGATGACAGTAATTCCTCTGGAAATGTTTCTCCAGTATCAGAAAGGCACTTGGGCATCCTGAGCCAAAAGGTACAGAGGGAACAATAGCCTCTGAAATAAAGGGCTGCACCAGCATTTTCAGCATGTGGGCAACAATAGACTTAGATTTTACAGAGGGTAAAAATATGCAGTGTGATACTTGGACAGAGGGAAGGGAGAGAAGGAACTTGGGTCATCAATTAAATGCCCATGCATTAGTGAAGATAATAGTGTGTAGAGTGCATTGGGATTGTGTAAGTCAGGGTTGAGTCAAATTCATTTTCACTTCAGTGCATTCAGGGAGTCAATGGTCTTCAGACTTCTAATATTGGAAACCTACTGGCATGGGAAAGTTGGTACATTCAACCTATTAAGAGGTAATTAAGAATGCTATTAGTGTGCAGTGCAGTTTCTAGTCACATTTTGAATTCAAAGTGGACTGACCAACCCTGGTGTTGGATGCAGTTGCAGAGGACTGATGGGTGGGTGCTGGGTGCATGAATTTTTCCATTTGATATGCAGTAATGCAGCCATGTAACCCTGCATGGTGCACCCATTTGGCTGGGCGGGGGAAGGTGGCAGCAGCAGGGTGTGTCTGCACACTGGCGGGGATGAGCTGTCAACCTGCCAGTCTAGAGCCTGCTGTCCCGCTTTGCCCGAGGTCTTAAGGTGCTCCGTTGCCGTGGGCTGGAGGCGCAGCACGTCTCCTCATGCTGGCGTCTGTGTGCACCCACTGAGGAAAAGACTTACCTTTACTGGGCTTGTCAGAACCACAGGTGAGCTATAGCTAGTGGCAGCACCTAGGGAGCAGCAAGGAAGAAGCAGGTGTGTGATGGAGCGAGTGGCGAGAATGCATAAAAGCATGCGACGGAAACACACAGAACGCCACAGACTCACACACACAGACTCATTTGTTAGACACCCATCCCTCGTCTAGGCAGGAGGATGCTGAACCCTGCTCTCTCTGTGGAGTTGCATCCCCACATAGGTCACCTCAGCTTTTGTGCAGATTCTTTGTGCTTTATGCTTGTTTGTGATGCTGGATCAGAGTGTGAGGTGTGTGAGATGCATAGCATTCAGGGTAAGCAAGCATGTGCATATTTTAGAGTCTCTGTCTGTCTCTTGAAACAATTCAGCTGTCTGCCCTTGTGTGTGTGTCTGGGTTGTGTCTGGCTAATTGTGCAAACACACATGCTTCTGTGCGCGTGTGTTCATTGTTTTCTTGACTGGCATATAACTGTGTCAATTGGATTGAATTATAAGTTGTCATTAAGTGTTTGATGTCTTCGCCTGTGAGCAGTACAGTAGCCGTGGTGGTGAACACTGCCAAGCTGACCTAATTATACTGACGTTCTCTATGGAGATGTAACTGTCACTTCCATAGCCCCTCTATGGATCTCCGATTGATTCAGATGTACATCTGAATTACTGTTAGACTGTCTTTAATTAGCCCATGAGGATGCTGCTGCTTTTATAAACACTGTGAAGCACCACGTTTTGGCGGCACGAATGTACAGTTGGAGGGGGTGAGTTGAATAAGGCTGAGGTAAGCAAAGGATTATTTTTGTATGCATTTCTCCCAGGATCACAGCATCCAAATTACAACGGGAGACACATTTCGTCAGTGGGAGTCATTTATGCTTAGTTGGCATATTTAAATGGTTTCCATGGAAACTTCTCTCCATATGTTCAGGGAGTGTGGACTAGGAGCAGTATCTTTAGCAACACAAGTGAACATTAATTGTTATGCATGCTAATCTTGGGATATCGCCAATTCAGAGGGACAAGAACAGGAAATACAAAAATAGCATCTGAATCAAAATATCTAGATGGATGGCTGGATTTATTATTTCATTTTTTCTATTTTCTTTGAAATTATATGATAGATGTGTATTATATATACCATATCTGAACTTTCTAGACTTTGTAGTAATACATTAGAAATGATGGAATGCACCAATATATTCGGCATGAGGGCTATTCATGCCATGATGGGAATTTATACCCCTGACCATTGATTGAAACAGTGGAACGGCTTTTTTCTGATTTGTTTCTTTCATCAGATTCCACTGTATCCTTTAAATGTTCCTCATAATTGTAAATAGTAACATGAACAGACTTATTACTTATGACTTACGACTTATTAAATAAAGTCTGTAAAACAGCAGTTCTTAAACTTTTTACATCAAGGACCCAAAAATAGCATGGACATGAACATGGAGCCCTGTTTGATAAGATTTTACCACACATGAGAACTTAGCAGTGAATTATGCAGCTCTGTATTTCAACTCCTGTAGGCAGGGAAGTAAAACACTGAGAGAAGTGAAGCCAAATGATCAAAACAATGTGTTACATTCTCTTCTTGGGAGTACAGGAACAGTGACATTTGTTGCTTATTTGGCTAGGGACCCACTGGAACCGCTTCAAGGACCCCTGGTGGTTCCTGGACCACTGATTTAGAATATCACTTCTATCTATATCTCATATCCTTGCTATTGTTCTGCTGATGCCACTTCTCACTTTGATATCTGTAATCTTACCAGTCCAAAGTGTGTAACCTACATTTGTACCTGTTGTACATATTCTGAACAGAGGTGATGGTCATGTTCAGGGTTATGATTATGATTACAACTAGAGTTAGGGTTAGGAGGCCCTGCCTTAGGCATAGAGGCAACTTTCAGGGCAGAAAAGTGCTATGGCCATGTTCAGGATCCAAACCCAAGACCTCTACTTGGTAATCTTACTTTTGTTTTTTTTCCCTAAAGTCAGTATGTTGTGCTGTGCCGCAGTTTCTCAGAGTATTACTTTGCTTTCTTTGGTCTGAACCAAGTGGAACACTGTTCTGTTTTTTTTAATGTCACCTGGTCTGGTCTGTTTAGGTTCACTATGGCCTATTAAAGTGCACTAGGGCTTGAAAACTAATCACATGACTTATGTGGATGGTTTATTAGACAGAGGTTTGGCAGCCTGTATTCCTGCAAGGTTAGTGATTTTTGCAGTCAGGATTGATTCCCGTCCCTGTATCTCTAACTAAGCATGACTGACTTGTCTGAACTCATTGTCGTAACTTAACTTCGCTGGTGTTTGTGTTATTTAAATGAATACTCCAATGTTTTGGGAAATATCCCCTTTTACTGACTTACCCAGAGTGAGACAAGATGTTCGATACCATTTTCACCTCTGTACGTCTGCTGGTTCGGTTCCGATGGTTAGCATTTCATGTTCGGTTAGAATAAAGACTTGAAGTCTACAGGAGTCAGCTGGTCTAGCTCCGTCAAAGTGAAAAAATAAACCTCACAGTTGTCTTATTCACACAGTGTATCATGTATATTTGAAATACTTGGAAAAAAAAATTCAAATGAGAATCATTTTAGGAGAAGTGAGATGAAGTTAGATGGTAGGAACTAAAACTAATAGTTCCTACCATCTGAAGTTTCTACCATCTAACTTCTCCTAAAATGATTCTCATTTAAAAAAAAAAAAAAAGATTCTCAGTCTAAGTCCGCAAAAGGGGATATTGCCCAAAATGTTGGAGTATTCCTTTAAGAACACATCAGTCCAGACTGTGGTAGGTTTTCCAAGCATGAGAGGCTGCCGGCTATCAGACATCCATCTTGCTGTACCCATAAAATGTACCTTGTGATGATGTTTCTTGCAGTTGGTTCAGATTATGTTCTTACACCTAACAAACTGTATAGTTTACTCACATTTTCAGATGGTCTCAGTGGGGTTATTTGGTACACCCTAGGTTCAAAATGCATTTCTCCCACCTGACCAAACAAAATGATTTAAAGAAGCAAATCCTCCAAAGTTTAAATAAACGACCGCAGACAGACTGACACAAGTCTGACAGACTTTCTTTAAGACCTAGTCCAGAGTTTAGTTTGTCTTCTAAGAAATTGGATGCTCCGGGCTAGCCAGCTGGCTCCTGGTGACTCAGTAGCTTTGATTATTTTAGTTTAGGGATGGAGTCCATCTCCCCAATCAGACACTCTTTTCCTAATGCGCTCTCCTGACGCATGCTGAAAGAGCTGTGTAAACGCTTTTGAGTGGGTTAGGAGTCACCTTCAGGTAGCGCCTGGGAGAGGGACTTTGAACGTGGCTTCACTTGCTCACGCACCCTCGCACCATCCTTCTCCTCCGCCCTCCTTTGCCCACCCTCTAAGCCACGTAATCACATTAATGGGCTGGGATGGTTCTCCAACAGGCTGCGTAGACAGAGTGGGGAGGCAGGGACGAGCGAAGGGAAGAGAGGGGGAGATTGATGGAAAGGTAGAGAGGGGTGGCAGCGGGTTTGAAAAAATGAAGAATGAGTCACACTGTAATGGACATTTTGGTTGAGGAGTGCAGAGGGTGACAAGAATATAAGAAACAGGCAAAACTGTACATGCATTTGGAAAATGCGTGATATTGGTCAAAAAAGGTACATTTATATAACTGAACTGTTGCAAACTCTCTGTTTTCATCAAAGGGTGTTTGTGAAATCTAGCCATATTAATGTCTATGATCAACCAAAATATTATGAAAAAAGCCCATTATTAATGTATTTATTTTACAAATCGAGGGGACTGCGTTTATTTTAATTCAAACTACCAGAGATGCAACCCAGAAATCACAATTAAGCAATGATTAATCGTAAATCACAGTCGGACATTTCAGGGTAATGCATGGCTTTTTCCCCGAGGAGAGATGAGAATTTATACGATATCAGAGGCCGGAAAGTAATGAATCTCAATTTCTCATTTTCGCCGTGTTTTCCTCCTCCCAGACAGTAGACATCTCTAAGTCACCTGCAGTAGCGAGCTTAACATTGTTTAATAATTCAGCGGGGGCGTTTTGTACTATTGGCTGGGTGACATTGGCTTGCAGGAGAGGCGGGTGCTGTGCGAACAGATGTCTACACCAGGCATGGGTAAACAAAAACACGCGCTTGGGCATAATTCTGCCCCGGGGAGATATACTTCCTCCTCCTCTCTTATTCCTTCCTCTTGACATCTAATTCTCTTTCTTGGCTCTTTTTTTTT
>OMLF01049239.1:0-11140 GCA_900302615.1 Holocentrus rufus | reverse complement strand
GTCTGCTGTCAACAGAAACCCAGAGTGCAGTTCAGTGTTTGTCCATCGGGGGCAGTGCTGAGTTCACTTGCTAAACAGAGTAGAATATATGGCGTCAATGGGGCTAAATGCTCTAAAATGATCAGTACATTTGATTCAAATATTTACAGTAACTGGACTATTACTGTCATTGTTCCACAGCCCAATATTTATAATGAAGACAGAATTATAAGCTGAGGTGAAATCCATGGTTGGAAAATGATGACAATTTCAGCAGATTTCCACGAGCATTGAGGCTCTGTGATGTTGACTGGTTCCATAACCAGAGGAAAAAAAGAGTTGTTTTCTTCAATAGTTCCAGATTTCATTCATCTAAGCTCATAGAAATGTGGATCTTCTGAACCAGCGTCTGCTCATTTTCACCAATGCACAGTAAAAAAATGATTCTAATGTAGAGAGCTGATTGGATGGAAAAGTCCCATTGACCGCTGTTCATTTGACTCTGTTCAGCCCAGGTGGAGCTCTGCGGCGCCCCCTGCAGGTGGAGCATCTTCCTGTATAGACAATCTCTGGTTACACTCACCATATGATTTCTGTCACAAACTGATCTGGTCTTAACAGAATTGACTATTTCCCCTTTAATGGTTTTAAAACAGTCATATCTCAAATGTTCTACAATACAAACAAACATTTAGATCTGTAATGACTGATGAGACTCAGTCGTCACATTTTAATGATGCAGAGACGAAACGCGGCGGTTTCACAGTCAAATAAGAAACGCAGACAACCGGTTTGGCAGGAAAACCAATTAAAAAAAGATTTATTTATATGGAAGCGTCTCGGGGCGGAGCCAGCGAGGACAGGACAGCTGACACACTTCCTGGTTTGTGTCAGTGAACGCCATCAGTCTGTCTGTCCTGAAAAAAGAGGAGAGAAAACAGAGAGGAGACAAAATGAAGAGAAAAAGATCCAGTTTATAACTGAGAGACACATCAAACCTGATCTGTACCAGATCAGGTTTGATGCAGGTCCTGAGATCAGGTCCTGGGATCTGTTTTTTGAGGAAATTAAACAGCTTTCTTGTTATTTTCCTGTTTGAATTGGAAAGTAGATCTGGCAGGTAGCATCTGCAGGAAACTTCCACATAGTAACCTTACGCCAGAAATGATCTGATACTTTAACAAATAATTGTAATTACAGAAGAAAAGGGTAACAGGATTTATTTCTCTGGTCCTCATCCTGTTTGTTGGTTCTGTATCAAAGTTATTTTTAGATCTGGATTATCAGCCAGAGCAGCACAGAGCAACTAATGAGGACATTTCACCACCATGTGGACTCAGAGCAGGTCCACAACTATACAACACAAACTATAAACTACACATACTGACAAACTACACACACTGACAAACTACACACTCTGACAAACTACACACACTCACATCACCTTTAGAGGTCTCACCTGAAACTGAACAGGAAGGAAAAGTTTCTTTTTTCTTTTTCTTTTTTTACCTCAGATGGAGTTTGAGTTTGTTTCACTGCTTCACCTGCCAGCCTGCAGGAAACGCCACGCGCTCTGCACCGTGTTCTGTGCACACGCACACACACACACACACACACACACACACACACACACACACACACACAGAGGTGATTTTAACATCTGGCTGGCTCCTCTCTCACTGTGTCCTACAATCTCATTTTATTTGACTTCTGCCATTCTAGAACAGGTCATTTCTCTTGGAGATCATCTATCTATCTAAATGTTTTATTCTTTTTTTATAATTTATTTTGTATTTTATTTCATTTCATGTTATCTTTATTCATTAATTGCATGTATTGTTCACTTATTGATTTGTTTTTTATAAAGTTACAATTCTTATTGACTGATTGTTGTGGGCGCAGCAGAGCAGGATGACAGACGCCTCTCTTTTCCTCTCTTCCACCAATAATCTGTCACATTAAAATGTTCATATATCTGTAAATGTGCAGGCTCGTGTCTTCATCAAATTCAGGGTTCCACTGGTGAATAAAGACTGGGAATCAAAAGGTATAACTATTATTTCCGATATGTTTGAGAATCATAAATTGAGATCGTTTCAGCAAATGAAAGATAAGTTTGGTCTAAACAAAGATTTCTATTCTATTTGCAAATCAGGTCTCAGCTTCATCCTGACATCAAATATCTCCTCTTAAGTTAACTACAGTTGAAGAAAAATTCAAAAACATAACAGAAACAGAGAAACAAATCGCTGGTCAACAATATAAGATACTTCAGGCCATATCCAATCTGACAATGCATCTTCATTTCTCCGTTTTGCCTTTCCATCCACACTAAAACAACGTTTTCGTCCACTGAAAACAGAACTTTTCAAAAACGGATAAATTAGAAAACGCCGGGGTCGGGACAGTGTGGACCACGAAAACAGGAAAACTGAGAATATCATGACACTGACGACCCGATCCGACTCCACGATGCCGTGAAACTGAGGTAAAGATAAAGTCATCCTACACCACGTCTTGTTACCACAGTGCATTCTGATGGTCAAACAAGCACCACAGTTACCATGTTAGTATTTGTTCACAAAGGTCTTCTAGACTCATCAGCTGGTCTGCATGTTTGACTAAACACTAAAATTAAATTGTAGTTACTCGTCGATCTGCTGCCTCATCTGCAGAAACAGACCACAGCTTTGATCCCACACGATGCATTCAGACCAGTGACACAGAAATAAAATCCTCCTGTAACGTATGAAATGCTGCAGCAGGGATGTGATGTGTGGTTTCATTAGATATGCAGAGAGGGTTTTTTTGGTCCCTGGTCTGTCAGGCAGAGCATTTCCCCAGAAATTTGCCAGTGTGTCTTTTCTATAATTTCTGTAAATAACTTTGGCCTCACTTGCAAATCATCACCAAGACACAAGAGACACGAGAGGACACGAGAGGACATGAGAGGACATGAGGACATGAGAGGACATGAGGAAATGAGAGGACACGAGAGGACATGAGAGGACATGAGAGACATGAGAGGACATGAGAGACATGAGAGGAACAAGAGGACACGAGAGGACATGAGAGGACATCAGAGAGGACATGAAGACATGAGAGGACATGAGAGGACATGAGGACATGAGAGGACATGAAGACATGAGAGGACATGAGAGGATACGAGAGGACATGAAAGGACATGAGGACATGAGAGGACCCGAGAGGACATGAGAGGACATGAGGGACATGAGAGGACATGAGGACACAAGAGGACATGAGGACATGAGAGGACCCGAGAGGACATGAAGACATGAGAGGACATGAGAGGACATGAGGACATGAGAGGACATGAGAGGACCCGAGAGGACACAAGAGGACATGAGAAGACGGAGTTTTATATTTACAGATTTTTATCTGGCATCCAATCAGCATAATTATGTAGATTTTCAGTTGTATCTGTTAGGTTTTGTAGATGTGTTGTTTGAAATCTGATGTCATGTTTTTTTTTCTAGGACAAGGACTGCAGTTGAAAAAACAGACATGTTGATGACTGAGCTGTCCTTTATAAAACTGCAGGTAACAGCAGCATTATCTGAGCTGCATTTCTGTACAAATAAACTTTATTATTAATATTTCATGACACATCTGAAGAAAATGTGTAGTCAGAGCAGTTACTTCAACTGCTGCTTTAAAGAGTAAGAGTAGTAATAGCATTAACAGTAATTATTAAACTGTTGGTATTTTCGTGCTTTTCTTCACTGTGATCGAGGCACAGGAGCCTGATCCTGATCCTGGAGGAGGCTGCAGGAGCCTGATCCTGGAGGAACCTGCAGGAGCCTGATCCAGGAGGAACCTGCAGGAACCCCTGCTGCTCTCCTGGAGAAAACACTCGAGTTTTGGCTTTAAACTACGACACTGTGTGTGTAAGGTATTGCTTTCCAGAATCAGTTTCACTGAGAGAATTTATTTTAGGCACAAACTTCATGTTCTTCACACATGAGACAAACTTGTGTTTGAAGTTGTGTGATCCTATATCTCAGCAACCAGCTGCAGGTTCACACCATGTTTAAGACTAGAAACGACCCCAAAGACCTGATATGCATGTTTGCAGTCCACATCAGCCCATCCCAGGTCTCTCCCTGACTGCTGGAACAGGTGATGCCTCTGCACAAGATCAGGATCAAACAGGGAGCGCTGAGCAGGATTTTGAGATTAGTGGCACTCTGGACCAACCAGAGAGCACCTTGACCCTGAGCCAGACAACGTCCAGCCACGCCACCGTGTTTCACATCAAAAATGTGAAAGAGGAGGGAAGGAGCTCATCCAGTCCAGACCAGTGACTCTGGTGATGACAGCTACACCGGGTTCATCTCTCTGCTGCTGATTCAGGTCTTCAGAGGTCAGTGAGTCCCAGAGTGTTGAAGAAAACAAGCTGCTGATCTCACTGAGAAGATCAGCAGAGCCACCGGTCTGGAATCCAACCAGGATCCTCCACCGGATTTGGACATCAAGAGAATCTACAGAGGTATCTTCAGAGTCCTGTTCACATGTTTGGGACAGAGAAGCGGCTCAAGGCTGCTTTTAACCACAGGGATCCGTGGTGTCCCAAGGTGCTGGTTGAGTCTTCCAGAACCTTTTAGCTGCGTACAGCCAGACTGTCGTGGTCTCAGTCAACCACCAAATCTCACACCGAAGGCCAGAAGGACACCAACCAGGCCAAAGTAAGAACAAGTGCAAGAAGAAGCAGGAGGTTCCTGTTGAGGACCAGGCTGTTCCTGAGGATCAGGCCTCGACTTCCAGGACCAAGACCAGGTCTTCTGTGATGACAAAAATTAACATTTTCTTTCTGAATCTGCTGCAAAGTCGCCCAGCAGCCGGAGGATGAAGCGACCGCCGACACCACCAGCTGAGAAGAAGAAGCTCCCTCTTCTCCAGTGTTCAAAAAATAAATAAACACCCTGACAGCTGTGAAGTCCTGCCTCAACTCACCTTCCTGCATCCACCCAAAACCCTATGTGACACACACACACACACCTTCCAGGTGAACACCTCCAAAGTATCACATAGTGGGTATAATATGATATAAACCTAACAAAACATATACTAAAATTATTTAATTGGCATTTGTTTGTGTTTTGCTTTAATCTGCTTGATTAAGATTTGTTTTGTGTTACGCAAAAGTTTTTAGAGAATTCTTGAAATACAACAATGAACTAAAATGAAATAAAGTAATGAACAACAACATTAATAAAAGAAGAAAGTGTAGAAGCATCGTAGGATCGTTTTCATTCTCACAGATTTTTCTTCAAACTTACATTTATGAAAGACAAACTTGTAAATGTCCATCCAATAAAACAGGTAGAGACAAAGATTTGTTGATATTTCTACTCCTCATGAATTGAAATAAAATGTATTATAAAGCACTATTTGTATCATTTGGATAATTTCCAGGACATTTTAATGGTTTCTGCTGGGCTGTCCAGTTGGAGATGAGTGAGTCAACATTTTAATATGAAATACCATCCCTGTTCTGTCATCAGCTGACTGAACGAACTGTTTAGTGATTCGTTTGTTTGAAAAGAATCAGTTGGAGCTCAAACCTCCATCAGCATGGCCACCGTCATCGGCCCCACCCCTCCTGGCACGGGAGTGATGTATCCTGCTCTCTGATTGGCCGAGGCGTAGTGGACGTCCCCAACAAGCCGCTTCCCACTGGCCTTTATCTCATCTAGCAGCAGCACAGAAGGTCAAAGGTCAAACAGAGTGGGAGGGTGAACTCAAGAAATAAAACAAATCTTGATGCACTAATTTTGGATTTATGTTTGCTGGTTGTTAGCTGATTATCCAGTATCTTTGAATCTGACGATTTTCACGACACATTTCAAATATTTACCGTTTCCAACAGAATTTTATTCTCATCAGGGTGAAAAATTACCTCATCATGAGACGCTAAAACTCTCCTCTGAAACCAGAATCCTATCACTACTGAAAATGATCAGAATCGGATCTATCAGAAAGTATGTGGACACACACGAGGAATGATGTCACTAAAGCTACTGCACCTTTTATCTTATATGTGCCATTTTCTGTCTAGTTTACTTTTATTTAATTTTTATAATTGTACACATTAATTGTACATGTTAATGTTTTCTTTATTTTCATCTTTATTTGTTATTTGTTTCTTTTTGACATGGAATCAGTTCAGGTTAAAGTTTTCCCACAGAAAACCAGTGTAGTGTTGATCAGTTTTACAATAAATATGTAATCAATCAAACTGCGTCATTTCCTCATTTCAATAGAATGGACTAGATTTCATTTCAATAAAGGACGAGATTATTTTGCAACTCTGCTGTTATTATGTTTCTGCACCTAGGGAGGCGAGTAATTATTTACATACCATTACCTTTTTTTCTGTTTTTGGATTGGATCATTTAGTGTCTAAATATAAATACTGAACCCAAAGCATGATGGGAAGTGATCAGAGTCCAGAGTGATGTCATCAAACTGCTTCCTCAGTCTGAGCAGCAGCCAAAAAAAACCAAAGTATTAATTTTATAATGATATGAACGGAGAAAAGGAAGACAGTCTGAGCATCTGAGTGAAGCTGGAGTCAGACAGAGTTTGGTGTTTTCACTGGGGAAATCAATAAAACAGAATTATAATGTTTATGTTATTCCACAGGTTGTTACTGTTTCAGTCTGGATGTTATTTAGATGAAGCAGGAAATGATATCACCAGAAAAACTAGCCAATCACAATCAAAAATCAGCCAATCATTTAGAGTCTTAAATTAGCATGTGCTTTAGCAGAGGGCGGGTCTGCCGATGCAAACAGCCAATCAGCAGCCGTGAGCTAATCAATCTCCAAAATGGTGTCAGATTCAAGGTGACAGAGGAACCTGAGAGCCTTCATCTCTGTTTTCTAAAATTTAAATGTCACGTTTGTGTTTTTTAAACAGCTGGGCGGTATTTAATCGATTCTCTGTCTAACTGACTGACTCATGCGGTTCTGTACTGACCGTGTTCTGGTGTGAAGTTGGTACCTGGGATATGGTTGATGCCACAGTCGATCACCAGCGCTCCGTCCTTTAGCCACTCCCCTCTCACTAGCTCCGCCTTCCCTGCTGCCGCCACCAGGATGTCGGCCCTGCTGACCTGCAGGAGAACGAAACAACCCACCACCGGCCTTTTTAAGACTTCTAATTATTAGTCAGTGATAAATAAGTTTTTAGTAGTCATTGTTATAAAGTGATTGTTTGATTTGAACTCGTGCACTTTGTGATGCACTTGTTTTGAAAGACTGCCATGTGAGTGTAAAATGAAGTTGAAAAGAAAAAAAAAGCTGTCACTGCAGGTTCAACATTCACAACATTACTGTGTTATATGTTGTGAATACACAGAAACTATAAAAAAACAAACAAAAAAACAGCCTTAAAGGACATGAACACATAGCGTCTTTTTTTCCAACCATCTGTTATTCAATGAATTCTATGGGAAGAAACCGCTCTTTATAAAGTGCTGGACCCAGAACTTCTGAAAGTTGAAACAGGAAGGGGTTTGCACTAGCTGTTTAAACATCTTTTATTTTCAGATGAAGGTCTCTAATCTGGACAGAACAGATTAATATTCTGGATTAGAGCAGTTTCCAGAGTTTTACCTGCTCAGGTAGGTTTTGTGTTTTGGAGTGGCAGCTGGTTACGGTGGCGTGGCTCCACAGCAGCAGGTCGCGCATTGGAGCCCCGACGATCTTACTGCGACCAATCACAACCGCGTGTTTCCCCACCACGGACACGCCTACACGCACCAACAGGAAGTCAGAGGCGGCTGGTCAGTCATCATTATCTTTTCTCCATGCTGCACGTTGTGAAACACAAGTTACAGTGCAACTAACACAAAGTAAGTCTGACATTAAGTTGTAAGACAAGTTCAAATCAGGCTGAGAAAACTCAATAAAATGATTTTACATTTATTTATTAATTTATTTATTTATTGTGGCAACGAATTGAATATTTATATTTAATCTGACTGTTTTATGTAATTTAAAAAAAAGTATTCAAAAGTAATATAACAGACTTTTATTCCATTCAGAGTGGAAAATCATCTGAAACATTTTGACCAGAAGAAGAAGAAGAACCTGTCTGCCTGATGAGCTCCATGCAGCCGTTTGGGGTGCAGGGGATGAAACAGTTGCCCAGTTCACCACGAGACAACTTCCCTGCATTTATACTGGTCAGACTGGACACGGACACACGCACACGCACACGCACACGCACACGCACACACACACACGTTTTTGTTAGTATAATAAAATATCCAGATAGTTTAGATCAGATTAGATTTTTAATAATTAAACAAGTAGCTTTTTGTGCACTTTGTACTTTGTTGTTAGCTCCGCCCCTCCGTGTGACAGTGTCTCCATCCAGAGAACAGACTGAGCATCAGAAAGTGTTTCAACTGACAAACTGTGTTTCCGTTCCCAGTGAACAGTCAGTCAGCAGAGAAGAGAAGCAGAATGTGCCTTTACTTTGTTTGTCCCCTTTATTTTGTCATTTCTCATTTTTCCACTTCAGAGAATCTAGTTTGAACTCTGTGCTCTCGTCCTTTTAGAACCACATGGAACAGATCACATGGAGCCTGTTCTCTTTTCTAAAAACTAACTCAACTACTTTTACTGACACCACATTTTAAATCTCAACTGAACTGAACTCTGAACTGGATCCCAGCAGGACTGGAGGAGACCAGCAGGACTCTGACTGACGCTGAAATCTGTCACTTCTGCTTCAGCAGGAAGTTTTAGTTTCCTCCCACATCAGGTCTGATCTGTGATGTCACCACCAACACACCAATAAAACAGATTTCTCTGGCTGCACCCAGCAGGACTCACCCGTCCACGTCCTTCTCGGGGGCGACGGCGTTGGTCACCGTCTCTGTGTCGATGGGGTTTACGGAGTCCAGAGGCAGCTGGACGATCAGACCGTGAACCGACAGGTTCTGGTTCACGGAGGCGATGCTCTGCAGAACCTAGACCAGAGAGAGAGGAAACAGATATATGACAGAGCTGCTGCTGGATCTGAACCTGCTTACAGAGAATCAGGTTTTCAACTGGAGGGTTGTTGGTTCAAATCCCAGACCAGCTGCCAAAACCTCAGCATGAAAAATGAGAGACAGACTCAAAAATGCCTCAGTGTTGCTGTTGTCCTGTCTGCCAGCTTCATTTGGATGAATAAAGGTTAAGGGACAGAGAGGATGTCATGAGGTCAGGGTTTTGTTGTCCTGTTGTGTCGCCCGGTGGATTCTGGTTCTGTTCTTTCCAACTTCCTGTCCTCACTCTCTGTCTTCCTCTCAGCTTTCATTCTCTCTCTCTAAATGCAAACAAACCACAGCTCCTGGTGGTCTGGACTGGGATCCCGCCCACGGATCAAAACATTAAAAAGCTTTTTGTTTCACGTCGATGTCAGAACCAACCTCAGCCTCGGACGCGGTCTGCGGCAGCCGGATGTGTTTGGCCTCGATTCCGATCTAAAGGAAACACAGCAGAGAGAAAACAGAGTCTTATTTTACTGTTTAGATCAGATAAGACAAGATAAGTTAAGATAAGATAAAAGATAAGATAAGTTAAGATAAGATAAAAGATAAGGTATGGTGCAATAAGACACTAAATATAAAAAAACTCAGCATGTTATCTACTATCAACATTCTTTTTTTTAACAATAATACTAATATTATTATTAGTATTATTAGTATTATTATCATCACTGTCTAATCAAAAATAGACATTACCTAATTAACTAATAAACTAATTCAATGAATTTGAAAGACATTAAGCAGTAAACGGCCTCTCTGCCTGCACAGTCTGGCAGCATGATCTGAGAAACACATCGACAGCGAGCTCATCACCACTGAACTGTTCACACTGACAAACGTCCGGTCAGCAGCTCCTTCATTAGTTATTTATTTATTTATGGACATTGTGATGTGTGACTATATCAACTATAAATGACAAATATGACTGTCAGCTGTATAAACCACGAGCTTCTGTGTCACCAATAGGACACCATTATCTACTCATCTATTAAAACATGTTTAATTTGTACATTTTATTTATATTGTATATTTATATTGGACATGTATTACACATGTGCAGCAGTTTCAGCTCCTCCCATCTAACTTCTCCGAAAGCAACTTGTTAAAAAAAAGACGTGTATTTCACACATGATACACTCTGTAAATCAGACAGCTTCAGAGCTGCTGTCAGGTTTATTTTTTGAATTAGACAGAGCTAGGCTAATGACTCCTGTAGACTTCAAGTCTTTATGCTAAGCTAACATGAAATGCTACCCATTGGAACTGAAGCAGTGGACGTACAGAGGTGAAAATGGTATCAAACATCTTGTGTCAGTAAATCTTTTGTAAATCAGAAAAGGGAATTTTGCCCAAAATGGTGGAATATTCCTTTTACATGTGTAAGTTTCATGCGTCTGACCTCCGCTGCAGCCTTTAGCTTCGAGCTGATGTAAAGGTTGGAGTCGTCTCTGTCGCCCACCTGAAACACAGTTAACACATTCAGTCAGTTCAGCTCAACATTTCTGACCTAGTTGGAAGAAAAAACAGATTTAACACTGAAGAGCAGACTGAAAGACTTTTTTTTTGCCTTGCACAGGACGAAGCTGAACTGACTGAAGCGCACAGACTTTCAGTTTGGTAATATGGAGTTTTATTTATTTTATTTTATTATTTAATGCAGAAAACACGAGTCACACAGCAGAACGAAGTGTCTTCAGACACCGAGCAGCTTCATGTCACAAGCTTCATGTTCAAAATGGCTTCCTGAACTCCAAGTACACTGAGGGAAATGTGATGCTTGGAGTGTCTTCAGTGTTGTTCAAACCCACAGAACTTTATTGTAAACTGTAGTGTAGATCCCAAGGTCTCCAAAGATCCCAAATCTGTCCTGCTGAATTCCAGGGAAATGTGTATAAAATGATGCACAAGACATGTAGATCTTTTCTATTTGATGTAATGCTGCAGCCATAAAACAATGGCATCTTGGCTTTGAATATTTCACTCAATATAAGTGTGATGGAGCTTCAATGAAGCTGCAACCAGCAGATACACAATATGGATGGACACTGTCCTACAATATGGACACTAAGGCTTTTTACACCTGCACACACACTT
>OMLF01049237.1:0-13248 GCA_900302615.1 Holocentrus rufus | reverse complement strand
AATACTCCATGGATAGGCACAGTGATTAAAATAAACTACTGAGGCAAATTAATTTCACAACTAATATTGTTCAAGGGCATGAAAGCAGGAGTGGATACATGCTGATGCCTTAAATCACATTCTTGAATGGAATAGAATAGAAAAGACTAGGCAAGACTGGAGTAGAATAAAACATACTAGACTAGACTAGGCCAGAATAGAATAGAACCTTCGCACACTTTGATGTTGAATGCAAGTTGATACAAGGACCTAAATGTTCTTTTAGTATTAAGTTTCCCTGAAATTATGGCTGGCATTGTCCCACAAATGTGTAAAATGTTCCATGACCCGACACACTTTGGAAAAACTCAACAACACTTGAAACTGAGCAGGAAAACCTCCTTCCTCCCCCGACAGGGCTGACTGACTTTGAAGTCACAGGAAATTTCTGCTGCACTTTTGTGATATGTGGCAAGAGTTAAAGTTCAGCTGGGTGTGTTTTTGGGGGTTTTGAATATATGACACACTGCGGAGGAAAGAGGGAGACATCAGGGTGTGGAAAAATGTGGGACGTTTTCGGGAAGTCCTGCTAAGTACAGTTGGCAGAAAGGCTTGGTTTAGTGTTTTGGATGAATTCAAGTAAAAAGGTTTGGCACAAAATGATAATTAAACGGCTTTAATCCAAAATGGAGCACATCACACATTTGATTATTAGTTTCTTAAGGTGGCAGATGATTATTTTTGTGGTCATTCAAAGCCTGACACTATCTGAATTTTAAATTAAACAACAAACAAAAAAATAAAAATAAAAAATAAAAATATACACTGACCCTACAGTTCAATATATTAATACAGCCTGGGTTGAAAAATACCTAATCTATCTTTTAATGCATCCATACAGGACGAATACATGAAGGACAACCTCTACAATGGCAAGATAATGATGCAAGATAATATACAGGATAAAATGCAAACTCGGGGACCTCGACAGTGACAGATTGAGGAGAGGGAATCCAGTGGGGGGACGAGAGAGCGAAGTTGACAGGATTTCTCTGATGCGCAGAGCCAACACAGATTGCCTTTGATGACAGTTTGGTGTTTTGATGTGTGACAGATGGTGGTTTTCAGACAAGGATTTATTTTTGTTGTGTTTTGGGTATATGACAGTCAGCCTCTCTGTTCAGAGCTTTCCAACTCATTGACCCGTCACTGGAGAATTGGGTGTGTTCACTGTAGCACGGCCTTCATAACTTGTCAGAAACGGCCTTGTTTACAGCTTGACATCATCGATTTCTTATTTATCTAAATGAGGTTTGAAATGGCTTCATAAGACGAAGGGGATGTAGCTTTTCTTCAGCCTTCAGTTGAAGTTGGAGATATGAGGTTTTCATGACAGCAGCAATAAATAACAGATTCAGGAGGAAGTTCATTTGAAGCTGAATTTTGTGCTCATTAAAATAATTTTTATCTTGCTATATCTTAAGCTTTAGATCTTATTTACCGTCTGTTTTCATTGTAAATCACTTTGTAACTCCGTTTTTGAAAGATGCTACATAAATAAAGTTATTATTATTGGGGCTGACACTGAAACTGGCAACCCTGTTTGCTGGGTTGTTTTGGACATAGCTGTGGTCAGCTGAGAGTTTGGGCGTGTTTCATGGATGGTTATGTGATAAATTGCGGAGATTTCAGAGGAGCTATTTGTCACTACTTCTGTCATCTTGTTTTCATTGGGACCTGTCCACATCGCTGGCATTTTGAGCATGCGAGTCAACCGCCTGCTGTCCGCTACACCCATCGAAAGTAACCTAACATCAGCACGTAGCCTGTTTTCAGCTCTGCCAATCAGTCATGATGGCATTTTTAATTAAATGTCAATCTTGGCTTAGTTGGTGTTGTGTAATGGCGATTGTGAAATATGGTCTTTAAACCATCACAATTAAAAAGAAAACAACAAATAAGGCAAATAAGGTCATATAGTCATATTGTTGCCAAGTTTGTAATGATTAACTCTTTAATTTGCACTTTCACCAGCATCAGTTTGCATCAGTGTGTGTTGTGTTTGGCCACTGCTGCAGCATTCCTCGTTTCCCTGCTCCATCACTGCTTGGCGTCAGACACTGTTTCTTTAGTGACATTCAGACATGATGGAGCGAAAATGCAAAACACTCTGAGCAATTTCATCTTTTTCAAATATACAGCTGTAAGTGTCAGACTGAGGTTCCATGAAAGCCGCGGTGTCTGAATGTGTGACAGGCTGTGGCTCAGTCGAGAGTGTTGGCTGTGCCCGGGATGTAAATATGTGACAGGCTGTTCACTGGGACGCAGGAGGAGAGGAGGATGCAGGGGGAGAATACAAGTTCAGAGCTAAGTGCTGGATAAAAATAGAACTGACAGATTGGAGTTTCAGCTGACAGTTTATTTTTGTTTTTGTTTTGGTTGTGTGATAGACTTCGGTTTAGCTACCGTGACATGCAGATGAAGCGCGGACAAAGTTGGGTTCTCCTCAGCTTCGTCACAATTGGCTTTCCTACACATTGCACAGCGTGAAAACAGTAAAATGTAATGAAAGCTACTCAAAAGGTACTAAAAAAACACCACCAGAGATTGTGATGTCACAGGTTATTACACACATTACCTACAGAGTACCAACCTGACGGTTTATGACTCATCACACCCTTTGGCAGCCATTTTGGAAGTTTTCATTTCCTGAACAATAGCTGTAGATAACTCAGCTGACTCAACAGAACTGAACAGATATGGTTCATTTCTGTTCTGTTGTTGACTGGGAGTTATTCATTCAATATTTACATTAAGTCAGCTTGTGAGTGAGCTAATTAGCATCTGGTTAGCTCTCTGTCTTTTTGCTAACATGTCTGATTTTTTTGCACTAGTTTCAGGTTTAAATTATTTGTCCCTGAAGAAAAATGTACAGCACAAGTGAATATAATAAATCAAGGACAGTTAAAACATCACCTGTCAAAGCTAGTTAGCTTGTGTAGCCAAAGCTAGCAGTAGTAGCGGCTAATAATACCATGTTTGGTTGTTTTGCTAAATTAGCCTGCTGGCTATTTAGCTATAGCTAACATTCCTGAAAACAAATAACTCTTACTGAGCTGAGCCTTTTCAACTAGGGGCTGAAAAAAAAATTTAAGTGTCAAAGTGACCTAGATTTGTAAACAAACACATAAAACCACACTGCAAGATATATTTGTCCGTCTGTGTCAGACAAGATTCTACAAACAACAGCACCTGCTGTGGCTACTGAGAGATTTGTGACAAAATGTGCAAAGTCTTGTGCACTTACTATATGTCTCCACAGGCTAATACACAGGCTGAAACACAACAATGAGTGCATTGTAAAGTTGACAGCAGCGTAGCTGAGTTTAGAGCTGGGAGTGTTAGCTATGCAGATATGTGACAGATTGTGAGGGATGTAAGATAAGAGGAAGGCGGAGGAAGTGAAGAGTAGAAGCTCCTGATTAAGTAGTGAGGAAGAAATAGTCAGACAGTCAGGAAAGTTCAGATGAAAATTTGGTGCTCTGATTGTGTGACAGATTTCAGTGGGTGTTTTGGGGTGTTGGATACAAATCGCTGTTGGGTGGAAACTCATACATGCATGATGTCAACTTTTAAAGAGCTAAATAAAAGATGCCTCATTTTTAGATTGATGACATGCATCTTTTGAATTTATATAATAGTTTATTTTGAAAGGGTTTCATAATTCCAAGAGTCATCTCACAGAGAACAATGCAACAAAAATCAACAAATGAAAATCACCAAAAGTGTTTTCTAGGTGCCAAATGAATGCTTTCTTTTTGTATTTTTTTCTTTAAGTCCTGATTCAACATTTTAAATTATGATTACAAAGTCTTTACATTGTGTATTTATTGAGCTTTAATCATATGTATTAGCTCACAACTGTATGTATTTCAATATTTCTCATTTTTACCTCAACTTGCCTCAACCTGAACTGATCCAAACCCTTTACAGACTGAGGTTGTTTAAAAATCATGTTGTGTTAGCTGCGAGACAGATTGATTTTACCTCAGCGTAGAGTCTCGAGTCTCTGTAGCAGTCAGTACCAGGAATACGACCCAAAATAACACAGGAGGAACGACTGTGGGAGACGAGGACAAGATGAAAGAGGAGAGAGAGAGATGAGAAAATGAGGGAATGTAAATGAGAGACCATTTCTGCCTGGGAGAGCAGGGGAAAGGATAAAAGATATATGATGAGTTACTAAAAAATGACTCAGTCAAGGTAAATGAATGAAGATAACACAAATTCAAATCATGTAGCACATATATATAACACTACACCCACTCATAGCCAATACTGTGACTCTAGTATGTTGTATCAGTGTCACATTACATAAGAAAACAATTGCTCTTGTGTAACTCTGTTAACCTGTTTAAATCGGATGTTGTAGGTGTATAATTACATAATTAAAGGTGCTATATGTGGCATTTCAAACACCTACATGTAAAATATCAAGTGTCAAATTAATTGTGATATTTTGCCATTGTGATGTTAAAAAAAATTGGCCAAGAGAATCAGCTGCATTGCTACTGCAAGTACTTCCCTGAACAAGGACCACATTTCCCATAAACCCCCACTGCTTCCTCTTGGGATTTTTACTTCTTTGGTCAAAGGTTTTATTTCTCTCTTTACTGCTGAAGATAAACATTTTGGAGCTGATCTTTCCACCAGCCTTTCATTTGATATATACAGTTTCTACCATTGTGAAAAACTCTGTAAGCTTTAGCTCACTTTGTTCTGGAAGAACAGCACCCTCTTCCTGTTTTGTGCAGTAAAGCAATCGGGCAAATTTCCTAGCAGCATGCAAAAATGCAGTGTAGACTTTGGTATGAGCTGAAAATCCTCTCGGTAATAGTCTTGTTGCTTCATGGTAATAATACTAATCTCAAACTGAATGTATTAATGATTTATTTAGGTTAAAATACTTCATATAGCAGCGATAAATTGGTGATATTTCATACTGACTGTTGAGTCCTGTAGATGAGTATGAGCAGAGAGAAGATGACAGCCACAGCCAGACCCAAGTCCAGGTTGAAAACCAGCGTGGAAATCAGCGACGCCACCCACACCACCTGAAGGGAGGCGGTGATTCTGATAAGTGTGTGTGTGGGGGTGGGTAGTACGTTTGTGCACTGTATGTGTATGTGTGTGTGTGTGTGTGTATGTGTGTGTCAGCCTACCAGGTCCAATTTATCAGTCTTGTTCAGCAAACACACGTCTTTAAACTGAGCCAGCATCCCCTTCAGGTTGACGACAATGATCACTGCCAGAACTGCCTGGAACACACAGCACCAAGACATTATTGAACACTTCAAACATAAATAATCACAAAAATAAGAAATACCAAACAAGGACATGTTTAGTGATAGCTTCACATATCTTCACTGATATGTCCTGTAGTTCACATTGCCATTTCATGGCAGCAGTGCTGGTTTACTTGCTAATATTGACTATCCTGGTATCATTTTGTTTCCATTTATCTGAAAAATAAACCTCTAGTCCATATATGCAGTACACTGAAGAGAAAATGCATTTATAAAATACGGAGGATCCAGTCCCAGTCTGTAGCACTGTTATCATTTTTGACAGTTAAAGACTAAGTACTATAATTTATTTTAACTTTGTGCTATCAGTCATTTTGTAAGAGTAGTTGTCACATTTTCAGTTTGGTGGATCTCTCATCTTGGAACAAAAAGCAATGAAATGATGGAAGAAAAAAGCACTGAAGGACCCATAATGTCTTCAACAGTTTTATGACTTTAACAAAGTGGCTGGAAATACACCTGAATCTCTGGCTATCTTGGAGAATTGATTAATCTGTGGGAATTATCAGCATATCAGCATCAGATTGCTTGGCCAGAATTGTAATAATACACGTTCTACAGGCAGTTAAATGACCTCTGATGTTTTTTGCGAGTCTGTCAGAAAATGAAAATGTTGCTCAAAAGCTGTAAGCCGGGAGATGCTGCTGATTAGAGCAACGTACCCGGTGCACGTTAGATGTTGACGATGCACTTTACCTTTGGCAGCTGCTCAAAGAGATGACCAATCTTCAACAAGATGGTCAGAATCATCAGAGCCGAGATCAGGCTCGCCATCTGAGAGAGGAAGTTAAAAGGCAGAGGAGAAAAAAGGAGCGAAGAAAAACGGAAAGAGATAATGGAACTTGAAATTGGTAAAGAAAAAGAGAGGATATGATGAACTACAGAATGAACTCTAAAGCAAAGACAGATCTAAACACAGTGCATAAAAACAAGTTATTTTATGAGGTTTTATGACTTTTGCAGTGACTACCTGGGACTTCACACCAATGCTGTCCTGCACCATACTGCGGGAGAAGGAGCAGCTGACGGCGAAGCACTGAAACACACTTCCTATGGCGTTACACAGGCCCAGTGCCAGGAGTTCCTGAAGCAAGGAGAGACGACTTGGGGAAATAAATCGGGGTTTGAAATCATTTTGCAGATCATCTTTTACTGTATGAAAGACCCACAGCGGCTTTTTATCAAAAGAAGTCATCGCATGCAGCGCAGCACAGGCTGACTCAGTGGTGTGTTCACTCAGAGCAGCAGGACGGCCTGGTGGCTGCAGACCCGTTCTGCTGATCAATATGTCAGTTAAATGTGCCTCGGAGCGTCACACTGAGCTCCCTATCTGTATCAAGGGTGCTGATCCAGACCGCCTCTGACCCCTTCTGGTGAAATGTGTACATGTACATGGCTCTCATTGAAATATGCCATTTGCACGAGGAAATAACTTCATGATGGAAACAGTAGCTATCTGTCTGTGTCCTAAAATAAAAGCTCAAATTGTTTTTTTTCCAATTTGATCAGAGGGCTGGAAAGAGCTGGTTTCAAAAGTGCAGGTTATTATGAGAGATTTAGCAAATTAGGGTGCTGCTGAGTTTGGAGCTCATTAGGCCAAAGCCTGGGCATTAGATCAAGAATCTGTGACAAATTTGGATTCTGGTCAGTAAACCACCTCTGCAGCATTTGCATAACTTAACTTTGACAGAAGAAAAGTGGAAAGAAACACTAAAGTCAATCCAAGGATCCATTTCATAAAAGTGGTTTGGCAGTCAAGGACAAACATGACTATCCCTGAAATCCTCTCCCTTTTTTTAAGCAAAACTCCTCAAATACCTGCACGCTGTTTGACTAGAGCTCGGTCTGCTCTAATTTAATCTTGCCAGACCTTGTTCCCTTCGCCTGTCCCTCACTTTCATTCGCCAGCCTGGCTCTCATCCTAATTTTACACTTCACTTTCCTTCATTGGTCAAGACTGACACTGCGATCCCTGCAGCAGGTTTCAATTATGCCAAACCAGAGGGCATATTGAGGCCGCAAATTGAAGTCGACAGTAATTGGATCAAAGAACCTTAGGCAAGGAAAGGTCAGACCTGCCTCAGCCATGTGACTTTGGCCAGAATAAAGTTGAGGTCTTATTCACTGTAATTTCTTAACCTTATTTCTCAGGGTTTGTTGGGTATGCTTTCTCGTTTTCAGTGTTGACATGCTTTACATCCACACAGTTACACACCTGGGAGCTGTTCAATACAATCACAGCCCTTCTGTTGGCTGCCGAACCATGAAGGATTAATTGCCTGCTCAAGGGTACAATGTTGGTAAGTGTAAAAGGAGGGAAGAGCATCTATCTTTCTCCGCCCAATATTTAGCCTGGGAATTTGAGATGGCAACCGTCCAGCCACAAGCCTGCTACTTTAATGTTACAAGGGTATTAAAAAATCTATTATCTCCATAAACAGCAATCTGCAAACAGCAGGAATTGCAATAACATAACCAACTATCTAATGGAAATGTCTAGTACAGAGGTGATATATTACAATGGAAAACACTGTAATACTGTTTTGTCATTCTGGCCTGAGAACAAGGCTTTTAGCTGAAAAACCTCCAGCATCTCATGAGAAGGCAAAGAGGTCAGACTGCAAATTGTGAGGAATATTTCAGCATGGTGTATTTATTGATCCCCTTAGTGAAATTTTGTTCTTGCCTCCTTCCCAACAGGCAGATCAGAGTACAGGGTCAGTTGCAGAGCCTCTGGAGTGTTCTTGCTCAAGGGCACTTCAGGAGAGAACATGGTGTGGATAGTGAATAGTTATTATTCATGTGTTCAATGATGATGCTGTGCAAGCCTAAACTCCCCATTTTCTGGATAAATGTTTAGGTCTTTTATTGTTTTTTTTCTGCACCTTCCTTAATTTTGCTACATATTTCATGATATTCTATTCTTGGTATTTCCCTGCAGTTTATTGCACTGATTTGTTCACTATGCATGGCTTTATTTTTTTTTATTTTCTATCTTCTTCCTCAGTTGAACAATAGAAACACCTGTAAATAAAACCTCGCTCTCAGATAGTCTCTGTGGGGAAATTTCCATCAACCAGAATATCTGGGGCCTCCTCCAGGGGGCAACATAGAGCACTACAACGGGGCCAAACAGTGTAATGAACAGAGGTCAATAGGACTTTTTCATAAAATCAGATCTCTGAATTATTTTTCACCGTGCATTGGTGAAAATTGCCAGATGGTGGTTCAGGAAAAACATTTCTGTGTGCTTAGATGAAAGGAATCTGTAACTCTTTAAGACAAAAAATGTTTCCTTTTTCTTCGGGTTATGCAACCAATCAACACCACATAGCCTCAATGCTCGTGGAAATCTTTGGAAATTAAATAATTTACATCCACTGATTTCCTGTTAGCTTATAATGATGTCTCAATAATAAACACTGGGCTGTGTGCCCAGTGCTGCCCCCGATGACCAAACGACTGCACTTCACTCTTTCTCTCTGTCTCACAGCAGTGATTGGCTGTGATTCACACACTTAAAACTGAAGTGGACATACCTGACTGGAGTCCATGTGGTAGCCGTGTTTGTTGGCAAACATCGAGCCCAAGGTGGTGTGGAAACTGAATCCAACCAGAGCCACCGACAGAGCTGGGATGAACAGCTCCCTGACCTGGGAGAGAGAGGGAAGGACTGGGAAGGACAGGCTGGAGAGAGGGAAGAGGAGGAGGAGGAAGGAGGTGACAGGTTAAGTGATTAATTGACTGCACAAGATTATTCAAAGCAAAGATTCTCACAGGCTGGTAAAAACTAGGAATGAGCTGCCTGGTAAGACAAAACCATTAAGGATACTGTGTTTATTCCATTACAACTATTAACCAATTATTGTGGGCTTACATTCGTGATCAGAGAAATCACATTTGCTTGTGGACGGAACAAGGCAGCGCAAGGAAACATTTGGCAGGAGACGGATCTGTTTTACTAGAAAGCTCTAGGCTACAGACAACAGACTTCCACTACAAAACCTTTCACAGACTCCCACAATATTCACAAAATACAGGTCTGATAGAACCAGTCAGCCCCTCTCCACTGCAAAACCTGACTGCCATGTGCAGCATGTTCCCTCATGACTGTAACACTACATTACATGCCAGCAGTGCAAGTGTAGTATTTCTCTGTGCACCTATGATGGGGAAAAATGTATTATGAATGAGGGGAAAAAGAGGAGAGGGGGATTTTAAAATGAGAAAATGAGGAGAAAGAAGAGGGATGGATGGCCAAAGTGCAAAGAAGGCATTATAACTTACGTATTTTCAAAGTAAATAGTAATTCAACAATTTGGTAAAGCAGAACACAATTTAGAGACAAATGGTCAGTTATTCGTGTTGATTATGATGGCATATTACAAAACTGCAGTCAAACTGATCCATCGTGTCTGATGGAGACAATGGTGGTATTTTTTCATATTGTCGTCCATGCATATCTGACCAGATTATGTCAAAGGAATTCCAAAATAAACAGATGGACAGACGGAATCTGTCAAATTTCTATTTGTACAATGACGGGTCAGTGCTGCTGCAGCCTTATGCCCTTTTATCAGAATCAGAATAAAAACAATGTACACAGAGGTATTTTTGTACAAATTCATGCGAAAATGCTTCTCAACATGACGGAGGCAGACAAACAACAGATAAAAACCCAGTTCTACTGACCCACTGGGTATGTGTCCCACCACCTGGACTCTGTGTTTTCCTGCCAGATCCATCTGCACTGACACGATGGCGCCCAGAACAATCTGAGGAGAAAACACAACAGGAGAAAAACACTCCTAAAATGGACATCATATTTTTGACGTTTGATACATTTTGTAATGTTAAAGCATGTTACGTCTATTTATCTGGATACACAGCACATCCATACTTGTAAACATTTAGGGGAAGGACAAAATAACAGAAACACCTAATTATATGAACACCAAGTAGTTATTAATAAGGAGTTTGGCCACCCTTTGCTTTCAGAACAGCTTCAGTGTTCCTTGTTATGTTGTTATACAAGCCCGGAGCTGTGTGTGTAGCGGGATATTGAACCATTTTCAAGAGGGAAAGCCTCCAATGCAGAGCAGTAATCCAACCTCATGAATCTGCTAAGATGGCTGCCAGTGCCATTGCAGATCCATCACTGTGTTTAACAGTTGGCAACGGGCATTGTGGGTTGAAGGCATCCTTTGGCTCTCTCCCAACAGAAACCCATCTGGATGTAGGGAAAAAGTTGAAAGATGACTCACAGCACCATATTACCACTTGCAAATTCTTAGGCGGCCAGATTCTGTGCTCTTTTCACCAGGCTGTGCATCTTGAGCCCCTTTTACACCAAAGCGTTCAAAGTTTACTGGGTGTTGCTCTTGGAAGTCCCAGGGCAAAGCCAGAATCCTATGCTTTTGAGTGTTTGGATTTCCACTCCACCCTGAGAGCAGCAAACTTGATGCCAATAAGGAGGAGGAGTCTAGTTCTTCTGTGTGCAACTGAACAGCAGAATAGATAGAAGATGTTGAAGTCATTGTCATGTTCCTGATTATTTACTACTGTGCTGCTGATGCTGCATTTGATTTTGGTGAGGAGGCATGTGGAAGTCAAAAATGAGATGCTAGAAAAGCAAGATCAACTGCTTTTACATAACTCAAAACAGAGACAAACAGTATGTTTTTCCTCTGAATAACTGAGCGATCTTTGAAATTTGTTTTTATAGTCTCAACTTCTGCACTTCTTGCATCAAATGTTCAACCAACCAGGGATGGTCGACTCTAAAACTCCACCCTGGCACCCCTCCAGGGCTGCTGTGGTTGCAGGGACCATTTTGGGACCGAGGAACTCAACTCCCGGGGCAAAAAGAGGTACCGCTGCCTCCAGTTGAAACAGGAGTGAGGATTCTTGGTTCCTCAAAAAAGTTTCAGTGCTTTGCCCATTGCAATGCCATGCCAACTGGCCTGAAAAGTTCATTATTTCTTCGTTGGCCCATGACCATGATGGTCACGAGCCAGCCACTAAGTTTCATGCAAATCTGTCCAATACTTTTTGAGTTACCCTGTGGACGGACAAACAAACAGACATCACCTCATTGACAGCGGTAAAAAAAAAAAAATGTTTTTGTGACCAATGTTCCCACAATTTATGAGCTAACTATTTTACCTCTTTGAATCTCTGTTAGTTGCCTCATGAAACTTTGAAAACTCAGATATAAACGTGGTGATTGTCAGAACTCTTTGAAAGCTGACACATACCACTAATTATTATTCCAGTTAATATGACTCACCCATATGGCTGCTGTTGTAACTGTGATTTAGTAGCTTCAAAGTTAGTTTTATTTCATATTATGCCTCTATTATTTTGTCCAACACCTGTGTACTGCTGGTTGTGCGACCTGTACTGACAGGGGTTCATAATTCATTCAAAAATTTACCTCTTATTCAGTGTCAACATCAATGACTGTAAATGATATCATTGTAAAAAAAAAAATAGATAAAATGACAGAAATTGGCTGTGAATGAGCTGCTGATTAAAAGGATTTCCATTTTAATTTAACTTCAGCCATTTAGCTGATTTTATTCAGTGCGACTGACAATGAAACCAAGATATAAAAGAATCAGCCGAAGGAGATAAAAACACCATCAGTAGACAGGATGTGGTGGCTAATCTGCAGACAGGTGCAGATATTTATGTGGGGATTTGGTGGGTAGAGGAGAAGACACAAAGACAGATTTTTATATAATTATGAGTCATTCATCAGTTCATCACTGTGGCATCTGTCCATCTGGGTGCATATTATAGGAATGAGAGCCTTCTGAGTATGTGTGTGTGTGTGTGTGTGTGTGTGTGTGTGTCTGTATGCCATACCAGTATGAGTTCCCAGGGGACAGCGACAGGCAGTTTGTTCTTAAAGTGCTTATTCAGCATCTTGCCTCCAGTGAGTATCACTATGGAAACCGTAGAGACCAACAGAGTTCCTGGTACAGCGCTGGTCACTCCTGCCACAACGTCCATTAAAGTCTGGGAGAGGACACACCCACCCACACACACACACACACACACATACACACTGACATTAGATAGTGTGCATGTCCTCATAAATGCAAGAGCAGGTTATTTTGTCAACTAATACGTCAGCTGTTATGCTTTACAAATGACTGGCTTATTTCCATGTTACAATATATCATGTAGTATTATTTGAGGTAGTAGTTGTTATTGTAGTAGTTGTTGTTGTCGAGACTATAGGTACTAAGACATATAACAAACCAAAAGTAGTACCAATACCAGTCCTTCAATTACTACTGCTAGCACGAGAACTACAACTACCATTATTGGTAATACTATTTACCAACAACTGCCATTAGTAGTACCACTACTATTACTATGACTACTAGTAGTGCCACTACCACTACTAAAAGTACTACAACCACAACTACCAAAACTTCTAATACTACCATTACTACTACTACTATTACAACTACCGTCATTAGTAGTGTCAATACTACTGGTACAATTACTACTATGAATACTACTACTACATTTACTACTATTAGAGCTATAATTACAACTACCACTCTAAAAGTACAACAACTGCTACTGCTACTTCAGCCACTACCACTAAAACTACAACTATCACTATTTGTGGTATCAATACAAATACCACTTGAATTACTACTTCAATCACTACTACTAGAACTCCAACTACCACTATTAATAGCACTGCCACTACCACTACAACTAATAGTACTACTACTAGTGTTATTCCTTCTACCAGTACTCCTTACAACATGATAGAAAAACTATAATATGCTACTTTGCAGGTATCTATATTTCGTTTATCTCCCTCCACAGTGAGGTCAGAGGTCAAAGGTCAGTGACAGGGTACATCATGAGGCTGGGT
>OMLF01049235.1:0-12091 GCA_900302615.1 Holocentrus rufus | reverse complement strand
CAAACCACCATGCAGTGGAGGTGGCTCACAGTCAGGCATACAGTACAACATGCTTGCACAGAACTGCTACGGCCACTGTAAAATCGGCAGTTTGTTTGACATCCCTGTGGCTTTTAAGTATTTAATGAAATTTTTTGTTGTTGTTGTTGTTGTTGTGGTGGTCTGGATGCAGTCAGGGTTTGCAGTTTAGTCGACTCCCTCAAAGCCCTGGGCGTTCTCCACCGCCATGAGCAGCTTCTCTCTCAGGTCCTCGAACGACTCGTAAGTGGGCAGATCCAAGCGGTTGAAACTGGGAGGGAAAAATGTTTGATCAGACACGTTAGGGAAAAGGTTTTAGAGCCCTGTCAAAATCCATAGCTAAAGTCATAATGACATTTTCTATTAGGGATTGTGCAAAATCCATTTTCAAAAGGCAAAAGGCTGATAAGTTTGCACGCTGGTCCAAAAAACTTTCAGCTGGTTGGTACCAAGAATAAATCTGTTGCCTGTCTTAATACTTAAAAAGAAAGATCTGTGTTTCTGAGGTAGAGTGAGTATCAATTTATTCTTAAATTAAGAAAAAAGGGTAAAGAGAAATTTAAAACTTTTCTGGTCTATTTCTTTCTTTGTGCACATGTTGAACATGGACTTGCAGCCTTAGTCTAGTCATCAATCTCTGCATGATGATATTTTCGATGACAGACAAAATTTGAATTCATCACCAAAAATAAATAAATAGAAAATAGAAAAATGCAAAAAGCTATAGCATGCAGTGCCACAAAAGTTATATTTTTGCCATGTTAAAAATATCAGATGCCATCTCAGATATTATTGTCTAATGTTATTTATATGAATTTTGACAGTTGAGAAAAAAAAGTCAGATACATGCTACGTACCATGTGTGTGCTCTTGGCAACTTATCTGGTGTTCCCCACTGCTCAATGGTGAACAGCTGAGGCCCGTTGGAGCCTGGAGAGATAAGAGATGAAAGAAACAATGAGAATGATGTGAGGAGAGAGTCGAGGGGGAAAATAAATAAATAAGTAAATAAAAAAAAAAACACCTCTGGGTTAATTCGATACATTCAGTGGTGAGAGTTTTCAGAGGATGTACTTTCAGAGTGAGCGCCAACCCACCATAACTCATATCTTTTAGCATGGTAACAAATCTGCTACAAATGAGCTCTCTTACTGAGAAGTTAATGTCAGAATATGGAATGAAAAGCACTTGGGTGATGACTGTATATTTTTAAAAAAGGTTTTTCTTTCTTTGCCCCTAGCCAAATTACTTCTAAATACACAAAAATATCTAGAAACACTCGGTACTTATAATAAATACACAGACCATCATGTATAGACTACCGTGTAGAAACAAGCCTCAAACCAAATATGATGAAATGATATATCTTTTCATTTTTTCTTTTTCTCCACGCTGCATATTAGCTAATTAGCTACTAGATAAAATTATTAGGATATAATTTTTAGATTTTTTCTGCATGACTGCATTTTTCTTTTTCCAGATTCTGGTCTTCTTTTGATATTATATTCATATCCTACACATGTATCTGTGTAAATTCTAACAGTATTTAATTCTTGGAATAGCAACAATGTTGACTCATTTTTCTTGGACACCAATATTTGTTATATTGAAGTAAACTTGTTACACTTCTTACAATTAGAATTATTTCAAATAAACAAAAACACTTGTATAGTCTTGCCATGGATATGCAGACACAGGATTATATTTATGATACACTTATATTTCACAATATTCTAATCACTGGTGCTACAAGTGTCAAATAGAGGAAAGTTGAACTTATTTGGGGATCAAACATACCGTAGAGTTCGGCAAAGCCGTTCATGGGCACTCTGGACGTTCCTGTGACAAACTGAAGAAGCCGAATTCTCTTCTCAGCGTCCATCAGCAGGACGACCTGAGAACACACAGAAAAGATCAGATTGACGTCATCAAAATGAGGAAACAGTAACATTTTACATAATCTCGCTGAACTGGGACTGTAGGCAAACCCTGTTGTTTTAAAGGACATAAAGAAAATATTACCTTCATCCTTATTATCATCCTGAAAATCTGATAAATTCACGTAAACTGGCCAACAAAATAAAGGAAACATGCTGCTTGTCTCAGCTCTCATTTCCATGACCACAACATAGAAAGGAGAGAAGCCCTGCAGACTGTTTTGTAATCTGTGCTCCGTCTGTGACAGAAAACCAAAAATGTATGGACAAACAGAAGCTGTTTGAACCTGTTCACTCAGTCCATATGACACTGCTGTATGTTTGTATGTGTAAGCGTGTGTTCATGCACATATTCTGCCTTGTGTGTGAACTGTGTGTGTGTGTGTTTTAGTCAGCTCAAGACAGTTGATAACCAGGGTAAGTCATACTATGGGTTCTTTCATCAGAGCAAACAAGCTCGTTCTTCCAAACAGACTTTGATCTTCAAAAGCTGGGCGAGCAAACCCGTCACAGGGAGACAGGATGGCAGCCCACGACACCGATCAACCTCACAGTTCAGCATGAGCTCTCCTGTTTCCATGTTTCCACGGCCACATGCATTTTGTTTTTGACAATAAAAATTAAAAACCAAATTTAAGGCTTTTTAACAATTGAGATGTCAACAAAGAAAAAAATTATACCACTTCTGCAGCATAACAAACACAAATGAACTCAAATATGGCATGCATTATGATTTCTCTTATTTAAAGAGAAAGCCTTAAAAATAATGACTGTCATGTAAGTTTTAAGAGCAATCTGTAGTTTTTAATCTATAGTCCAAAATGAATTACTAGGATTCAAATCAGGAATCTGCTGTCACCCACAAACTGAAAGGTCTCACAATACAGTGACTAACTGTAAACAAAACTACACCTGAGATCCGTATGTTTTCAGGGCTGTCCCTTTAAAACCTGCATGGATCTCGTCATTGGATTTATATGACTGGAGTTGACTAATCGTGCAGAGAACCTACAGTACTTTGGCCCTCAGAGTTATCGGTGAAAAAACTGCTGAACTCTCAACAGTTGTGACGACTGCTGCATCATAAGCGTGATGGTCTTATCTGAGGTCTGGAGGAGGCAGCGGGAGCGGGCACTCTGATGTATGATCCCACTGGTGCTGTGCTCCTTCGGGTGCTAACATAACGCTGGTATTTGTCAGGTTTCATGTGTGAATCAAGTGCCTTAATCCCCACTGGAACTAGTTTAAATGTCTTTCAAAATATTTAGCATCTTGCCTTGAAGCAGTTGTTCATGCCAACCAGTCCTGCTATCTGTCACCTCCAGCCATTTGTCATGAATTTGAATTTACCCAGTTTTTTCTAGCCCACATTTGTAGCACACAGTTGAAAAAATGTAAAATGTTCTATTCGCAATTAAAACATTTTAAGACAATTTATGATCTTAAATTTTAAAATCAAATTTAAGACATTTTAAGACCCTCAGAAATCTTGATATACTGAGCTCTCTGTACAGAGATGATGCAAATTTTCTCGACAAAAATCCCACTTGGCCGTCTTGGGGAAATTTATACAAGAGTGCCATTTTATCAATGTAAAACAGGCACTGTGCACTGCTGTCGTAGCTGCAAAGGTGTTGTTCTTTGCAGCACAAGATCAGACTCAGGGTTTCTACCTCTTTCCTGACATCAAATCCAAGACTCAAACAAAAAATTTCAAGAACTAATGCACGGTAAAAAAAAACAAAACAAAAAAACAAATCTCAGAGAGTGACCTTTTCAAGACCTTTTCAAGTCTTGAATTTGAAATTTGATTCATTTGATTGAAGTTTTTCAAGGCCTGTAGAAACCTGAGACTAATGGGTAGATATAGAACCGCCATCTTAAACTATTACAAGCCTTTTAGAAGACCTCAGTCCATTTTCAACACACGGATCAAACACAGCGACAGGCTAGGGTAATGTGTTTTGATGTATGGTTGCAAATTAAATTTTTGTGTACGAACTTGTTCTTTTTGCATGTGTTTATGGCTTTGTGTGCACATGCATGACAGCCTTACCTTCCAGAACCACTGGATAACAGGGTGGTTGGGACAGTAGCCGTTCTTATAAACAGTGTGTTGCCTCCAGTCGTTGACATCCACATCACCCAGACCACACATGAGCAGCTGCACACAGACACAGAGGGTCAAAAAAACAGTACAGAAAACAGTGCTGCTTTGCATTTCAAACATCAATCACAGATTTTTAAAAAAATGCTGTTGCTACAGAATGAAGCCCAAAATCCATACCTCCAGCTCGTTTTCATCGAAGATCTTGATCAGATCGATGAGAATGAGCTCAGTGAAGCCCTGAGAATCAAAAAATAAGGAAATCAAATCAAGACAGAATTCCCATGAAGAATTACTCGACCAAAACAATGAAAGAAGAATCTACTGGGGCAGATATCTATGGTTGTCAAAGACTAGAAATACAAAAGATTAAATCCAACTCTGGTCACTGAGACATGAGGGCACAATAACCCATCCAAGTCTGTAGTCATACTGCCCCCAAGTGACACATGATATTACTGCCCATACCTCCAAAAAGGCGTTCATCTGCTTCTGAACCCGATTGACAAACCTCCACTGGATTACCAGGCTGTTAGAGGAAAAAAAAGAAAAAAAGAAAAGAAATAATCACTGATGTGTGAACAGATAACCAACATACTGTAACCTGCAAAAGAAAACCAGAGCTCATGCATGTTGAACCTGTGTTTTAGAGTAACTTTTGATAGTGCAGTTTAATAAAAAGCCAAGCTTACAGTTATTAATTAATAAAAACCAGGTGAAGTAAAAAGAAAAACATTTCTATTGTTCTTACTCGATGTATTCCTTTTTGTTGTCGTTGGTGACGACCATGTCTGAGCCACTTGGCTTTAGATCCACCTGGTACGTCTGTGAAAGCAATAAACAATGAAATCAAATAGCCATAATACTCCAGAGCCAAAGCTATAACATTTAGCTTTACTGCAACTTAAGATATTTCTGAGAGATTAATTAATGTTGAGTGGCTGAGGCGAAGCGTGAGCAGACCTGTCCGAAGTTGTCCTCATCGATGCAGAACCGCAGGTCCAGCTCAGTGGGGTCGTTCTCCAGAATCCACTTCAGGGAGTTGTAGTATTCACTGTCCTGAAGGGACACAGAGCGGATCACAATGAGACACCAGGGAAAAACATTTATTTGCTTTATTTGTTACTTTTATTTTTGTGTTTATAGTCTTTCTTCTGTCCCATTTTTCTCCTGCTGTATGTTCTATGTTCCTTCTGTGAGCTCCACAGAGGACATGAGGTCTCATTCCTGACTGTCAATATGAGTCGATTGTGTTGTGTCAGTCTGAGCAGGGCCCCGTTCCTCGTATGCAAATAATTGAGATAACTGGATTTGTTTGCTGAACACTGAACAATCCTGGGGTTTTCAGTTCTTTGAAGAAAGATTCAAATTTAGTGTAACTTTTTTTTGCCAGGCAAGAGCTCTTTAAGGTCAGCGCTGTAAAAAAAAAAAAAAAGCAGATTTAGTCAGCATTAACTGGATTATGACTGAGTGACTATTAGGACTTTTTCGGCTTATCCACTTCAGAGGCTCACTTCCAGACATGGCTGCACCTTTCCTTTGAGGAGCCAAAACATAAAAGTGTTACCAAAATAAGGAACAAATTGTATCTTTCATACACCAAGATCCTTTGGTGTATTAAAGATACAGATTTAGTTCAACAGCTTCCACAAAGAGTTAAAAATGTACACTGAAAGCTGTCACTGGCATTTAGTTATAAATGTAGGTATTAAGTAAAATAACTGATTTTATCCATGTTAATATAGTTTCAATAAAAATATAAAAAGTAGAATCAATCCAAATTTGTTTGGCTGATTATTATTAGATAGACATTTATTTTAGTTGTATTTGAGTCAGCTTTATAAAGTCAAGTTATATTTGAGTCAAACTTCATAATTTACTGAAGTTATTATTACTTAACTTGTGTTGTGTTGATTTTGCTAAATATTTTTCTGCATTATGGGCTACAGATGTGACTGTAAAAAGTGTACTTAGTTGTTTTATCTGCAAGTTTCTGCCACAATTGCTCTTTCATTTTAGACTTTCTGGCACTGTTGCTAAGCCACAGTGAAACAAGCTGCTGTCTCTTTAAGTGACGGCGTCGTGCAGCCAATCACATGCTTGCTGATCCTCCTCTTGACTCTCAACTCACATCCCCTTTATTTCAAAACGGGAGCGCGCAGTAATCCAAGATAAAAACATCCAACTTGGATGAATCAATCTGCCACCTGCGTTCGAGGAACCCAGTTAGCTGGAAGAGGATTAGCCAGAAAATTTGAATCATCTGACATTAAACTCGGCTGGATTAATTTAGCGACGTACGAGGAGCAGGACGCAGATGGTTATCAGAGATAAGCACTGACTTCATGTAACAAAATTTAAAGAAATTCAAAAATATATACAAAGATAACTGTCTCATAACTGCACAAATGAGTCGATAACCAGTTTCTGATCTGGTGGTGGCAGTGAGCTCTTACCACAGACTCCATGTCTTTAAGAGAGATCTGTTTTCCCAGCATCATCTTGTAGAATGGTCTTATGAAAAAACCTGGGCACAAAAACAAACATTTCTCACACATGAAAAACAGACTAATTTATGATATCTGCTAAATGATGTGCAAAGCATCAACAACAGAAAAGAGAATTGTTCTTATTTAGAAAATGAAAGGCAGAGAAAGCTCCACATCCAGCAGCTTACCATCCAACAGCTTCCCATGAAACACGGCCATTCCTGCGACGCGTCCAATGAACTTGAAGTAGGAGAGGTGGTCCTCGTTGCACAGGCCAGAGTTGGGATTGATTTGGAGAGTGTAGTTATCTCTGGAGAGAGAGAGGAGGAAGGCACAGTCACTTCCATGGTTTCATTTCAAGTTATTCAGTTACACGCAATATGGTTATCAGCACACAGCGATTATATCCTGCTGTACAAGTATTACTGTGTTGTAAGACTGCGCTAAATTCTCTTTGCCATTCTGTTTATATGCAGGTATACTGTATAGGAGAAATGAGACCGTCAAACATATGGCAGCACATCTTCAGAGAAATGTTAGTGCTGTTAGCGCCTGCAGGCTCTGAAGGTGAAAGCAAATAACACTAAAGGAACTGATCGTCTTAACTTTATGCCTCATTACATAAAAGTAACATGATTCAAACAATCTTGATTTGATGAAAGTGGTGGATTTATTTTATAATCCTCCATAGGTGCTTTAGACATTTATATCCGAATGTGCTGTTTATTGGACAGACCATATGCCAATCATGAGTGACACCCCTGGGAGTCCCGGTGAACTGCTGGACTTTTAATTGAATCTGCTCCAACACACTCACCATTTTCCTACCTAAGAGTGCTGCATAATGATTAGCAAATACTGTTCTTAGACAAGGGTATATTTTTAGAGTTTTATAGTCAGGTTAAGCACAACACTTTAATTTGTTCCCACTTACCAAATCAACCAACCACGGCACAATTCCACCTTAAATACTCCAATTTACATCTCATTCTGAAATAAACTCATTATATATGAGATTATATAATTCTTAATTTTTCTAGCTTCTGTTTGTCATGAGGTGACCTCAAAAGAAACAGTTAAGGATAAAACTTATGCAAGATATTTTTACACAACCAGGAACAAGTGCACAAGTGGAGAACAAAAGACATTGAGGTTGTTGCTGGGCATTTGTTTTTCCACTGACATTTTGTTGCATAAACATGTTAAATAATAGATGGTAAAAGTAGGTGTGATGACCAATCAGTGTGGTCCTGGTTTGGTCAAATTCAGATGGAACTTTATTGCAGTAATGGGTTGTTGTCAATATCCTTGGATTTCCATCAGATACATTTTGATCAAATCGTTGTTTTCGAGATTAAATCAGTCACTTCAAAACTGACTGCTTGAGAAATCTCAATTATATAACCTGAGTCACTCTCTAGTGATGGCAGGGCTGAGAAGAGCACGCAATTCGAACAGAGAGGAGTGACGCCCTCATTTCCATAAGACTGGAACGGGAAAACATCTGTACATTTTCAGGATGGCCAACTCAATGAGAGGAAAGGGAAAAGCTAATCAAAGCTAAAGGAAACTATATGACTGCTCTGGAAGGGAGAGGAAAAGGCAGCCCTGCCCTAAACATGTTCTCTATATGGAAAAACCCAGCCAAAAAATGTGAGTAGAGAGGGATGTCTCCAGAGTTAAACCCGCTCCTGGTCACTCCTAATTCTAATTTGCTGCTCCAAGTGACCAGAGTGAGTTGCAAAAAACTCTGAAATTGGACTATTTATTCTGTGTCTACCTTCATGGACTCTAATAATCAGGCGCACATGTAGCTGTTTCTCTGCAAAATGATTGCAATCACCAATCTCTTCCAGTGTAGCTCATGTTTTGCTGCATCATTTGATTGCTTTAAGCGGTGTTCTTGTTGTGGCTGCATTACTGTTTTTTTTTTTTTTAGTTTTCTGATGCCATCTGCAAACTACCAGCCTTCTTATCCTGCCTTAGCAAGTAGGGCTCAAACCCTGTTGTAACTGATTCTTCCACTTCTTTTTCTCTGCTATATGAACCAGGTTTTAGAGACCATTAAGACCCACAGCAAAACGTGACAAATTTGAAATCTCAGCCGTTACTCAGGCAACAAAAATGACTCAGCCCGGCTACATGGTGGCTCTGTGATAAGCAACTTTATATTTTGGCAACAACACCTCCTGGCTTAGTCACATTTTTTCCCCATATATTCCATAAGATCCACCCAATCTAGTCCATATAGTGTAGTCAGTTTCTGCCACGATGGACTTTTAACCATTTTGAAATTATGAAAAACTGTGTCTGCTTGTTATTATTAGAAGAAATTAGAAGGAAATTGGCCAATAGGGTGCACCACAAATTCTTTTTTGCCAACACTTCAAAATGGTCAAGATAAATGATCAATTTCAGTGAGATCCCTGTAAATTCAAAGCACACACACACATGCAAGTACAAACTTACGTGGCGGAGTATTCAAACAGGCCGTAGTAAGGGTTGAACATCTCCTTGGACAAAAGGAAGAACCACTCCCGGGCGACGCCACCGTAGTCCAATCCCTTCTCCGACTCAAACTCAATCCACAGCCGGGCCTTCAGAATGTCCGGCCTCTTCAGGGACATGATGCGACGGTACGACTCCTCGAAGATGTTGTTCCTGTGCAGCTTCATCTCGAATCGGTTGGGAATGTCCGCCTGGGGGAGTTCACAGAAATGAGTCGGTTTATGACACCGTGTTTTATGCAAATTTCATTTTATTAGACCACCGAGGCTAAGCAGAGAGCAATTAATCCCACCAGTGGACAGATTCATTTTATTCAAAAAGATAACAGCCTTTTTTTGAACAAACTGAAAAAAAGTCATTCAAAGTCGGAACAGAAATCTCTCAGTTCGTACGTCGTAATTAATTCTTCACTCACTGCAGCAATAACTCCAAAAGCAATGATGTGTAATTGTGCACCATACCTGAGAAGTGCTAATTAGGAAGAATATTTAGCAGCAACACTGAGACATAAAGCTAACTGCAGACAGTGAGTTAATAATGCATTCCCTTTTGTATTTTGATTAAGAAGGCAGTGGAGAAAAATCAAAATGCCAGCGAAGCTTAACCTTGAAGTAGACAATTAAAACTTAAAAAAACACTTCTTACCGGTTTCTTCAATTTCTTCCTGAAGTAGTCATATTTCTGTTTGAACTCTCTGGAGTAGGGAACAGCCTGCGCACGCAACAAAACAACACGAGTCAAATACCGACAAGGTCAAAGACGGAACAAACTCCTTATCTGAGAGGGGCTTTATTGTCCAAGTTTTAACATAAGAGCTGAATTCCTCTCTTCCTCTATTATGCAACTGCACTGGCACAAATTTCCATGGAGGGCCGACAGTAATCTGAAGTGGCTCACAGAGCGGCAGGAAGGTGTTGGCATGTTAAGTGACAACAGCAGGGACAAAGTGACTTATCTTTGTTCTGTGAGGACATTACTGATGACATACAGTAGGGCTGGTGATGGTGTGTGGCAGATAGGGCCGCTGTGCTAATAGAGGGACTGGTTGTTTCCATGTAGCAGCACATGTGTGGCGGTCTCTCTCTACAGGAGCTGAGCGGTTAAAGAAGAACTACTCACAGGTCCTGTGATAGCGGGGCTCTGCAGACGGGGGTCCTCCCACTGGGTGTTCTTTGTGTCTGGGTGAAACAAACACAGATTGCACATTTTATTCACAATTGATGGTAAAACCTCTTCAAGCAGATGTTCCATTCACTAGGTCTGATCAAATGTCATGATATTTTAGACTGTGACGGCATTCCAGGGATGGGTTTACACAGCTTTGTAAGATATTTACACTAAAGAAAAATCTGAAAATTGGGATAATCAATAGTAATCAATAATCCATACTTAATGTGGATAAAATGAGCAGGTGAAGGCGTTTTACTCAGCTACAACAAGCTAATAATTTCATAAAACTGTGTCATTCAACTATAATGCAGCCTTTAAAACCAGGAAAAGGCAACATTTAAGATATATCATGATATTACGATAACCAAAATCCAGGATGATATCTAGTCACTATAATACTGATATCACGATATCAGTATAATATATATTGCTCATCCCTATAATCAGCATGCCTTTGTCAAATCAATCCTCCATACATCTATTTTTCTCACATTCTTCTGCATTCCTATCATCGTTATAATATGTGATAAGGCCCATTTGCTTTCTGCGGAGGAAATGAACTTAATGTGAAAATAATTTAAATTTATTTTGAATTTAATTTAATTTGAATTTAGACAGATGAGACACATGACAAAATACAAACACTGATAGAGCTGCCTTACTGTGGTCAATGTAGAAGGTGCGTCCATCTGTGTGAACTCTTTCCTCCCATCCAGGCTGCAAAGAAACAGGACAGAAGACAGAGTTAACTAAATCACACATTTACCCTTCGGCAGCACAAGCGACCAGGCCATGCTCAGATAGTAATGTAAATCCATCCACTTTTATTATTTTTTTAAATTTACACTCGATTGAACTTGACTGACTGTCACTACAGTTGGGTTTCCATCCAGAAATTTTTATGCAAATTTTATATTTGCATAGAACAAAACCTGAAATAGGACACCGGAATTTTGCAAAAACTCCTAAATTTTGCAACAGTTTATTCATAAAAACAATGTAGTAGGGGCTTCTGCTCTGCTTTTAATGACAACAAACATGGCGGCAGATGAAAAATACACTACAGTAAACAAAGCCTTCTGCAACTGAGTGAAGGCTGTTATTATTGCTCTTCCAGAGCAAAGAGGTCATCAAATTTCTCCTCCCTCTGAACTGTTTGCCCAACTCTGACTGCATAATAACCTACAAATGCTTTTTAAAATAACTCACATAATATAGCTGATCAAAATGCACAATTTCTTATGCCAAATTTTTGAATACTGACTTAAAATATGCACAAAATTTGGATGGAAACATAGCGTACGATTGCCCGGCACGGCAGGCGAGCTCAATCCAACTCTCCAAAGGAGCTGAGAGGATTTTCTCTCCTATTTGAGCCAGGTCTGAGCCAGTGGCAAGGCAGGGGTACAACCACGACATCCAGGTTAACCACCACCACCAGTTCAAGACGACACACCACCACCACCAGCACCACCGACACAGTGAGCACCCAGCACAGTGTCACAGACCACACACACTCATACAGCACCGGCAGTCAGGCATTAAAAAAAAAAAAAAAAAACAGACTGAGAGTAAAGGGGGTGGTGAGAGGAGTCCGACAATGTGTCAGACAAGGTGTGCATGTGTGTGTGTGTGCAGTGTGTGTGTTTCGACTGTATGCTGCATTCTGCAAAAGTGGAGACCAGAGAGAAAAGGAGACAAAGGGAGTCCACTGACATGCAGCATACAGCAAGTTTCTTCTTCTTACAAAACAGCTGCTTTGTTTTTCTTTAAGCCTCCATCTCTCCCTCCTTCCCTCTCTGTCTCTCTCTCTCTCTCTCTGCCCCTCCCTCGCCCGCTCTTCGCCTCTCCCCCTCCGATGC
>OMLF01049233.1:0-15382 GCA_900302615.1 Holocentrus rufus | reverse complement strand
ACAGTAATGCTGGAGTGTCACTCAACCTCAGTCCATGTTTGAACATTGTACTGATTCTGATCAAGCTCTATATATTTGGTTGGCAGCATTGATTCTCATGTATAGCACCTGGTCATCTGAGATGTCACTGTGACCTGCCCCCTTCATCACTCAAGTTCTAGTTTCACCTGACAGTCAATCACAGTTATCAATTTAGCAAATGTTCCAAGAGATTCATGTTACAATGGGATGTTACTCGTGGTATTACTGTATGTCCTGACATATTGTGACGATTGAATGGACCATTTTGCATGTGATGATTTACACATTGAAATGATGCTGACATGTTTTGGAGAGAACAACCATTTGACTGAGAAGTGACAGTCAGCTTTGATCACAAGGTATATTCACTTGGTACTTGTGCAAACTGTAGGCAATTGTACTTAATCATTTGCAGAAATGTACAGAGACATTTGCAATTCGCTGAAAGGAATGAGAAATACAAGTCTGTTTGCCCAGAGGTTTGGAGGTTTGTCCGTGTTGTTTTGAGAATGTAATTTCTGTTTCAAGAAATGAGCCAAAGCAATCGAGAAAAACTGTTATGAAGCAGCATCCGCCGCGGGGACTTTGTGTTGTATTTCTCAACTATTTCCACAGGTTTAATCCTCTTAGTTATGTCACTCTCGATGTACAGAAGCGACAGAGATGACAGTCTGTGCTGTGCCATAGTTGTCCTCATCCAGTTGCGCACCCGGCGCATCTGAGAATGTGCGCTTACATGTCGCGGTCCCAACAGGAAGCAACAGTGGCAATTTAAGCACTTTGGTGAAGTTTGGGTAAAATCCCATTGCCCAATGCCCATTATATTGATATGCTTATTGTTATGTTTACTGTCCATGCTGGTAATTTTACTAATTAATGTATTTGATATTAATGGTGGACGCAGACTCAGCTGTCAGACATTCCTGTGATTGCTGCCGTCCTTATAAAAAGCGGTAAAAATGAGGTCCACCCATTATCCCTGCACGATCGAACCGGTAGTGTTATTAAATCGCTGTCATTTAGCGTACGGAGAATATCTCTCCTTTCTCTCCGTCTTTCCGCCATCTTGTCTGTTTAAGACACTCTTAGGCTTCTTAAAAGTCCTCCTGCTAGGAGTGGGGACTCCTAACATTTTTCCTCCTTAGGAGCTCTCTTAAGGCCTAAGACGCTTTGTGAATAATTTTTATCTTAGCATGGAAAAATTCTAAGAAAAATCTTGGAATCCAAGGAATTCTAAGATTTTTCTAAGAGTGACGTCACGAAGAGCTACTTTTAGCCTTAGAATGCTTTGTGCATACGGGCCCAGAAGGTCCAACAGACGCTCCTAAGGACAAACAGTGAAGCACGACACTTTGAAATGAAACTCAGGAGATGTTTCTATGATTCTGCAGACTGAATCAGCTGAGACAGAAATACAACAAAACAAAGACAGAGGTCCAGTGGAAGAGAGACACAGATGGACAGTAAGACATGGGAGTGGAGCAGAACAACATCACCTGGATCTTTCCCCGTCTCTTGTCCAATCTTGGTCTGTCTGAGTGTAGACGCTCATCAAGAGGGCCAGCAACAATTCAAAGAAATATCCAAAACTCTGCAGGAGGAACAAAGAGGAAAGAGGACAGTATGAGCAGAGCTTCAAGAACTTAAACACAATGATATGACTCCTGGAAAATATATTAAAAAAAAAAATCTGATTCGACCAAAAAAAAAAAAATCTGTAAATACTGCATATTTACATATACTACTCCCATCACTCTCTGTAGCATGAACTCAAATAAAACATCAAGGATGTTCACACGGTGGATCTGAAATGATCACAATGATATTAAATACAAACTCACTAGCTCTGGATCACATCCTTCAGACTATCCAGAGAAAATGCTTTACATTTTATGAAAACAAAAAAATTATTGTAATTTCTGCTTGTCTCTTCAGTCAGCACCTAACACCGAGTTATCTAGAAACCTACTCTACCTACTGCAGCACCCGCTTGTTCTTTGGCTCCTGGATGTGATTCACCAGCTGATCAAAGCAGGTCTGAGCTGCTTGCACATCCTCAAGAAACAAAACATGCAAAATTCCTCAACTTTTTGATCTCAAATGTGGATATGCCTTAGCATTACTAGGAATGTGAACAATCAAACTTTGTTGTGTAACAACTTCTTCTGAAGTATTTACCTTTTTGTTCAGCTGCACAAGGAAGCTCACAATCATCTTCCCAGCAATTGTGAGAGAGATAACAGTGTGACTATTAGAAGATCATAGGTAAATCAAGGAAATGCAACAATTCATAAATTTGGGACTATTTACCTGGAATGCACAGAATAGCATTTAGCAGAGAGAAGTGCAAACAGAATATAAACAATATTGAGGTAAGAGAAGACATGTACCTGACCAGGTGGAGGTGGAGGAGAAGGGCAAGGTGAAGGAGGGCAGGGCGGCATGAATATGGACTCCTCTGTCTCAGGATGGTCCCAGTTCTTCATAAGCTGGTGGCTCTCTGACCAGTTGCAAAAGTTGAAATATGGTGCAGACTGCTCAAACCCCACAGAGGTAGTGGTGACCTCTGCAAGCTGTTAACATGCAGCACATGTCAGCATGCAACTTGCAATCTTGGCAGCAGCCACAAGACCTCATTCATGAAGTTGTTGTGCATCATCTGCACAGAGAGGTAACAGTGGAAGGGACGCATTCATAATCTGTCCTCTTCTCGCAATGGAAGCAGGTCTTATGAAGAAGAAACTGTCATAAAGTGGGTGTGAGTTTAAAAGGAGGAGTTGTGAAAAAACGGTTTCGGACAAAATTCAAAATGGCGGAAAATCATTATAGGCACAAATGGGTGTATTTTTTTGGTATGCACTTCTGCTGCTGCTGTGTACTTGAATTTCTCCTTCAGGGGATCAATAAAGTTCTACCTTACCTTACCTTACCTTACCTTACCATCTGGTCAATCGGTAGAATTGTTATTGTCTGAGTAGTGGGTGAAATTTCCCATCTTGTTTGGGAGCTGAAACTATTGAAGTTCGCTGCTTGGACCCCTAAATATGTTGAAACAAGGCAGAATTAGGCAAATCAGCCCACTAGGATCAAGAGAATAACACTTGATTCAAGAAAATTCTGGAGACAAGTTGATTTGCATTGGAAACAAGTGGGATTATCTCATCCCACTGGCAGTTTATTGATCTTGTTTGAAGAAAAAGATTTTAACACTGAAGATGAGACTAAATGACTTGTTAAGAAGATGAAGATTTTTTGCAGTAATATAGTTTGAATCTGTGACTATATATATATTCATGTGTTGATAGAGAACAGAATGTAATAGAAAGTAATAGATGACTGGCAACGTCCACGATATTCTGGATTTTAGCCAGAACATCATCATCATCATCATCATCATTTTTGTCGTCGTCATGTTTTAGTCTATTTTTCTTTAAATTCTTCATTAAATTATTTTTTAGTGACCTTTCTACATAGATGGACCTACATTTTACATCTACATTTGGCAACATAAATCGTGACTGCCTGCGGAGCCCCGACCCACAGGTTGAGAACCGTCACCATGATGAAACACCTTCTGGCTGAAATCACCAACTACCAACTACTGTGGTATTATCTGTCTGTCTGGCAGCTTGCCAACCCTATTATTACTACACAGGCCAGATTTGTTCAGCTAATGGTATCCTTGACAAACACACACACAAACACAGACACGCGCACACACACACACACACACACACATGCATACATGGCATCCTTCAAAAACGCAAACTCAACATTTGGCCCAGATAAGAGCATTCCAATGACAAAGCACCTTGAGGAAAGCACATGCACACACACTTACACACTTACACACACACACACACACACACATGCACGCACGCATGCACGCACACACACACACACACGCGCGCACACTAACATACACTCACAAATATTCATTTCATCATATTACTTTTGTTGGCTACAGTATGTGATTACGTGGCTAGAATAGGAATCTATGTGTGTGTGTGTATGTGTGTGTGTGTGTGTGTGTGTGTGTGTGTGTGTGTGTGTGTGTTTGTGTGTGTGCCAGGTACTTTCCTCCCTGTGAATTAAAATGCACCAAGGGGAGAGATGATCCAGTTAGAGTTGTTAGAGAGGTGAGATAAGGGCAATCAGTAAAACACACACACACACACACACACAGACTCACAGTTAAAGTATATTTTGGTTTTGGTACCAAGACTGTTCTTTGGATACTTTTTAGAATGAAGTGATTGTCTTTTTGTAAAAACAACTTGCTACTTTTATTAATAAATATATGTTTAGCAGATGTGATCTGAACATTTTTTTTAACCTAACAGGTTAGGTCTTATATTCTTATTTTTCTTAAAACAAATGAAAAACATTTGCCAGTGGTATATGAGATAACATTATTTGTTTCCAATACAAATTTAACTTGTTTTACTGTAGAAACTGCAAAGCATACATGTGGAATTACATCACCTTTTATTTTTTGCATTCTTTTGGATACTAAGCCCAGTTAGACCCAGTGGATTTTCTTATTAAGTGTTATTTTGCATACTGTGTTAATCATGCACCAGGAATTAAGAGTTTCTGAAACTCAATAACTGTAATAAAAATGCGCGTCCTTTTCTACAGTAACACATTGCAGCAGGGCTGGGTGTAACAGGTGCAGCTGAAGAGTCAATCAAATGGGGGCAGGAGGAATAAAAATTGGATTGCTGACTGGAACGCTCCACTCTCACATGTGAAAGTAACTTTGAATCCAAATGTAGCCGGAGTGTAACGTCTTGTGGTGTCGGCGCTGCGTTGTGTTGTGGTGTGGAAATAAAGAGGCAGGGGGCAGAACCCGGTCTGTGGTTCTTCAGTGGAGAGCCCGGTGATGACAAATTCAAATCAACAAAAGCATCAGCTCTGTGTTTGTGTGCCACAGACTTGGCTCCCCTCTTGTCATTTGGAAATTTTACCCGCATGCACACGCACCGATGCCGCCACACAGAACGAATTACAGAAATACAGAAAAACACACCGGCAGGAGATTCAACCCCAAAAGGAGAGAAATAATGAAAGTGGATGTTTTGGTGAAAGAGACATGGCAGAACTGATCATTTTACTCAGCAGAAATCACCTGACAAGCCTCTCTCTGCAACAAAAGGACTTCAGATCCTCACATTTTTAGATGTTTTCTACACCCACATGATGACAGTAAAAAACTAAAATGACATGTTTTATCATTCCTTTAAGAAAAGATTTTTAAGACTGGGTGAGTCTAAATAACTTTTAAACTTGGACATTTGTATTAACGCTTGACATATTGATTATTGGACGGGGCTGTATGCTCCCCCTCTTGGACAAAGTGCACTGACCCACACACCACTGCACCACTGGATGACAGACATGATGGACATTGCTTGTATTTGAGGGGTAAATACCTGTCAGTGCTACAAGGCTGTATTTAAATGATCCCAGTTGGAGAAAGGTTATTCTGATCATGTTCCATCCTCACCAGGGGAGACTTCATACTACATCAACAACAAAAATCTCTTGGACAAAATCTTGGGGGTGTAATGCAGGGTGTGTGTGTGTGTGTGTGTGTGTGTCATTAAAACTACTGACTACAGGGAGACACTGACACAAACAGAAACAGACAGATGAGGAACTAATGAGAAGTACTATAAATACAAGGACGCGCAGACATTACACACACACAGAAAACTCATGTCCACCAGTGTGTGACATGAGTTTTACATTCTCTCTATCCGGGTGTACATGTGTGTGTGTGTGTGTGTGTTCGGGGTGCTCATGTAGAAATTTTGTTTGCTTGTTTGTGTCTCGGGTGGACAACAATGTTGCCGTGGTGACAGAACTCAGTGGTCAGATGGGATGGTAGACCAAAGATAGAGCTCAAATTGATGTGTGTGTGAGTATGTTTGTGTGTGTGTGAGAGAGAGAGAGACAGAGAGAGAGAGAGAGGGAGAGAGAAGGGGGTCTGGGTTGTTTTCTATTATATTTATTGTAACGTATACTGTATATAATTTCTTCTTTTTTCTTTTCACTTCCTTTCTGTCATATCCTTTTTCATTCTGCTACAATAAGGTGCGACATTATTATCATTTTTAGTAGTACAAATATGTTGTTCTATTCTATGCTATTCTATTCGATTCTGTTCTATTCTATTACCTTTATTTATCCGGGGAAAGTTAACCAAGTCAGCTGTGCACTTTTGCAGCTTCACATTCACACAGTTTTTATTACATTTATACATTTTTTATGTTGTTTTTGTTTGGACGGCAGTAAAGTGTACATTCTTATGTACTTGTGAAGCTGAACTACTGAAGTCAGTCTGCCGTGTGGCATCCTGCTGGCCCAGTGGACTAAGGATTATCATACCATGTGCTCATGATGCCGTGCGTTCAGTCACCGCCAACTGCTACAGATCTGTTTATGCTCCTCTGAGGCAACACAAGCCACATTCTTCTCAGGCAGGAAGTGTTCACACATCAGCTGTGTTTTTGTGATAAACAGCTTTGGAGAAAATGAACTTTGTTTTACGATTTATATCACTATCCAGGACGGACAGGATTTGTGAAGAACACACACACGGTAGATAAGAGGAAAATTCATCAAAGTCATACTGTTATATTTAAGTTTGAAACTCAGAATCACAATATTGACTGCACCTGCTAACTTGAAAGAGACGATAGTTTTTTTTACAAGAAGGATAAAGGTATAAAGATTGTTTTGATGCTGTGCAAAAGTGAAAGCCAACAAATCAATTTACATATCAAAAACACTGAGCTTCAACATTTTAAGCTCATTTTATAGTCAAACATAACATTACCGTAATGTAAAGTGACCGCAAATAACATGGCAGCATTCAGTCTCACATTTCACTTTATTGTTGGGACTCTCACCACAAGGAAACACAAGATGCTTTTTCATTGGTGTGTGTGTGTGTGTCGTTGCATTCCCATATACAGATGTCCTCCTAAAATCAACCAATCAGAGTGTGTGACCTCCCGTACACTTGATGTGAAGTTGAGGTATTGGGGTATTACGTTGAACCCCAAATAATGTCAGTTCACATGCAAAGATGTGACTTCCATTATATAAAGTATGCTTTATAACCACCTCCATTCCCCTGTTCTGATTAACTTTTAACTTCTTATAAACTTCTGATCTAGAACAGCTTTGTCTAAAAGGGTCATACATCATGTCATAATCTCTAAATATTCATCAAAAGAAATTACATAATGTTTTTTTTCCAGGTGTTGTGCAGCTTTGTAGACATGCAGTTAATGCCTACTTGTGAACATTTGAACCAATCCCCTCTACATATTAGAGAATCTCTGTTACTTTCCAGCCCACAGTACAGACTGTCCATCCATGCTAATCTTCCTTGTGGAGGTGCTGGACTAATCTAGCATGACCTAGAGTTAATACGAAGTGTACTACAAACATCTTCCTTCGTCTGTGAATGTCAGACGCCATCAACACCAACCGTGCCTTCAGCATTCTGCAGTTATCTCTTGTACGTCACAGGAAGATCCAGTTCAGGGCACAAGACTGATCCAAGATACAGCAACACAAAGCAATCCAAAGAATTAAAGTTGCAACATTTTTTTTCTTTGAAATGTCTGCTTTAATTAAGGTCTGCTTTAATACTGATGAATCAATGGCTTGTTTGGGACATATTTAACTTTTTTCTCACTATCTTTTGTGGGGAGCCTTTCCCATGTGAATGTGATGCCACACTGAAAAAAATATGTAGCGATATTTACTGACAAAAACTTAGGTAACAATTTCAATAGAAATTCTTAGTTAATTTAACTGAACTTATTTTCAAGTAAAGTTTACTTGGCATCAAACAGTGAACGTGCCTCTCTCCTGAGAAGTTCTCCTCTGTCACGCCCAACACACATGTTGACTGTTTAAGTAGATTGTACTTCCTTTTTTCCGTGCATAAGACAAAAAAAAAACAACATATAACAAAAAATATAAAAATATAACTAGAAATAGTGGATACAATTTACTTGTGATACAAGCTCAAATAATTACTAGCAAAAAAAAAATATTGCAAAAAGTATTGCAATACATTAGATGTGATAAATTTAAATAAAAACAAGAAAAAATTATATTTTCATCTAGAATTTAAACAAAATATTCCAGTTTGGTTCACAAGGTCAAATATTTTTTTTTCAGTGCAGTTTGTGCTGAGGTAGATATGGAATGATAAGGCTCATCATTACACATTTTACATGAATATACACCATGAGTATATTCATGTGTTACTGTAACAGTCATGTTTTGTTAATATAAATAATGTAAAATGTTAATGTCACTGTTATGTGTAAAATCTAATAAGAAATATGTACGTAAGAGCAAGGCAGCCACAATTTAAAGAGAAAAAAATGACTGGATGCAACAGTCATATTTCAGTTTTTATTGGGATGCACACACCACAAATATGAAATTTTGCCCCCTGAATTTGAAATTAGATTGTGAATAGTCTTTACAGTATGCCAATGACTATGGATATATATTAAAAATAAATTAAAACATAAACATATAAATAAAAATAAATGTATTTGTAAAAGTCCTTTTCTATATTTACCTCATTAAAATAATCCTACACCCTTGCAGACACAAGGATCTGGGATAAATTCTACGTTAGACAGGCGCTGCCCTGGCAGGAGAGTGATGTCAAACTCTACAGGGCTGTGATGTTGATTACAGTAACTAAGATAGCTCATGGCACAATCCTTACAATCAGTTAATGATGACATTGATGTTCCACAGAAACGAATCAGGGAATGTGAGTCAGAAACTGGAGGTTGATTTCGTGCCAGTCCAACAGACAGATCGGTACGAGAGATTTGCCTCCTCGCCCAGAAGGCCCTGAGGCCGAGGCTGCAGGAATGAGGAGTGGCCCAAACACTCCGCTGTTTACACTTCACTCCTCGCTGATCACAAACACTCACCGGCTCACACACACACATGCATGTATGCACGGATACATATGAGAAGCAGGGAGTACAGGAAAAAGAGGAGTGGATGGAATGAGGGGGAGAGGAGGAGAGGAGGGGATGTAGCAGGGAAGAGAGTGTACCATGCACAGTGCATATCTGCTGCACTGCTGATTAGGGAGCAACTTGTTTTGTTTACAACCTTCTCATAGCTCTGTTGCTTAATATATGGGCAGTGTTCAGTGACTCTGAAATCCTTTGCAGCAGACGTGTTTGTTGTCACTGTCACCGCCACAGGGATTGCAAAGGCTGTGGTCTAAGGACTAGCAGGGATGTGTGGTCAGGGTGTCGGATCAAGACGGGTGGCTTGACAAAGAATGGGGATATGACCAGATAATAAACGTACACAAAGCCCATCTGAGAGTTCAAATTCAATATCAAGAGATGTGATTGGAGAGGTATCTAAAACCACATACAAATGTGATTTGATCCGATTGGCTGAAATAAGTCTGGTGAAATGTATGAATATCTCTGAACATCAGCCAGTTCTGAGCCAGTCCAGAGCTTCTCAGGTCAGATGATACAATCCTGACTGTATCCATGTCTCACTTGTTTGAGGGATTTTTCTGGGAACAAGTATAAATATGTTGAAACGAGGCAGAATGAGGCAGATCAGACCGCTTGGATCAAGAAAATGACACTTGATTGAAGAAAATTCTGGAAACACGTTGATTAGCATTGGAAACAAGTGTTCCCACTGGCAGATTATCGACTTTGTTTTTAGAAAAACAAGATTTTAACACTGAAGAGGAGACTTATGATGAAGTGTGACCATCAACCAGCGTTGTGGATGATGATCACCTGTAGTTTTTTTGTGGTGTATCCCACACTGTTGGCCCTCCTTTGTCCTCATCAGCACCTGACTGGCCGGTTCAGCATATTGAGGTTGTCGGTGTGTGAGAGCTTTCTGATTGGCTGCTAACTTACAAGAGAAACGAGAAGAGAAATGACCTTAAACAGAACAAGTAAAGAGAAGAGGAGAGTGGGAAGAGAAAGGAGGGGAAGAGAAGGGGAATGAACCGGTCAACACTGCATACCCATCTGAAGGGGTGAGGTTGAATACAGCCAAAGAAAAGGGGAGAAAACAAGATGCAAAGGACTGAAGTCACCTCAAAACTGCAGTGTAGTAGCTGGGTTTCTATTCAGGTATTTTTATCTAAATGTGATGATAATAAAAAGTCCTCAGTATCTCAAATAGGTTTTATACTCTCTAGAGGTGGAATTATTTTTTTTTTTGTCTAGTTATAAATTATATCTCATCTCAAGGTGAAAGAGACGACGTTTTATCTTTTATGTTTCAGATTGATTAAGGTCTAACATTTATGTTTTATGAACTCCAAGGGTTGAAACAAAATCATAAAATTATGTTAAGACATTAATGCTTCCGTTGCACTTTTTTAGATTTGGCATTTTTATATTTCAAGCATTTTGCTGATGTTCATTTCCAGGCACACCATGAGTGCAACACTAAAACAAACTTCACTTCCTAAAACAACCAAAAAAAAAAAAAAAAGAAAGAAATCAGAAATGCAGTGATCAGGAGATCTTAAAATATTCCTGTGACCACAGAGTGATGCAAGAGAAAAGCGCCAAGAAACAGAATAACAGAAAAAGAGCTAGAAGGGCTCATCAGTGCTTCTAATGTCTCATGCTCCCTTGTATACATGAGTAACCAGCCAGATCAATGTGTGTAGTACATGTACCCCCCTGATTTTCTCTATTTATATGGTGGAAAGATCTAGAAAACAACTTTTATTATCTGGAACACTAAAACTCTCCATTAAAAGCAATAAACCTTTTTTCACAGCAACCATTTTGACATGAAATACTAGATAAACGCAGGTGTTACTAATCACATTAATTAAGGCTCTGTTTCATTCAGCTACAGAACCTTAAATAATGTCATTAGTAACACCTGTGTTTACCTACTATTTCATGTCAAAATGGCAGCTACGTTGTGAGCCATGAAGCCATATGATATTGAATCTCTCCCTTGAATCATTTACTTACATTGAAATGCTCACAGGATGGCCAAACCTTTCTGTTTAATGGCTGGGGAAACACTGGTGCCCTGAGGTGGATTGGTGGTCAGTGTTTGGGAAGGAGTGACTCAGTGAGGCGTTGTGTCAACACGCTACGTTTCAGAGTCCCAATGTGCCAAGGCAGGACTTGGCACCAGGTCTGGCACCAACAGGAAATGGCTGTAATGGATGGCATTTCCGCACTGCATTTTGAATGTGATATAATCATTGTCGTTTCTGATAACACTGGGGATACACATACACAGGTATGAACTCTGCTTAATGACAAAATACCCTTGATTGTACCTTCATGTAGTGGACATTATAAAATATAACTTCCTCGTTCACAGCACAACACATAAAACATTCAGCTTACCGCCACTGCTGCTGTCTTTTTCTGAGTGTAAAAAGTGCTGCCAAGAGTTTTGGGCTGATTTAAAAAACGGCCAGTTACATTCACACACTGTAATTGTAACAGTACCTAATCTTTTCATTGGTTGGTTGGCTGATAAAAATGTCACTGTTTTTCTGAGAAGCTGAGCTTAAAGTGAAATAATGTGCTTTTGGGGCATCTTTTTTTAGAGTGTCTGCTCCCTCAGCATTTAATGGCGACTTCCCATTGGATTCCATGTAAATACAAACATGACAGCTGGGATAAAAACCTGTGTGAACATGGCCAAACAGGTCAACCAGTGGTTTTGGTAAAATGGGACAGGAAAGTCTTTAAATGGAGAGAGATAATTTCGCTTGCAAATTAGTCCAGAAAGTTCTTGTCACCCTCAGTCAGCATTCTCACACCTTCTTGCGTCCCTGATGATGCATTTTACGTAATATCTAGCATCCAAAATCAAATTCCAAAACAAGAACAAGAGCTGGTATAAATCCCCAAACTGGACTTTGACCCTTGAATCTTTGGTGTCATTTAGTGGAACCAATGAAACGATCTGCCTTGTTCTACCTTCTTTCACACTATTAATACTATCAAGTTAAACTGCATTGGAAACAAGTGACATTATTTCATCTAATTGGCAGAATGAATCACATGACTGAATACAAAATTAAATGAGACTAAGTTGCTTGTAAAGATGGATATTGTCCATTTAGATTGTCTATTACCTCAGTTGGTGTTTTTATAAAGGTGTGTTTGTTTTATGTCCCTTCTGTTTTATTAGACAATCAGAAGTGGCGACGGACAGGATGGAGTGTTGAGAGAACGCGAGAGATGGGATGTCATGAAATAAAGGTTGTAAACTCAATTCAAGCTAAGCTTGTAGTCTGCTAAAGCCCACAGAGTCACTTGTAAGCCCTGTTATTTTTCACATGCAGGGCAGAACAGCCACGGGCTTACTGAAGACTTACAGCAGACTGTCAGCTGATAGAGATCTGTCTTCTTTGTGTGTGTGTGTGTGTGTGTGTGTGTGTGTGTGTGTGTGTGTCTCCCTCTCTCTCTCCCCAGGTGATTCAGGAGTTGATTACAGATTACACTCCTGACTCACTGTACATTTTCCTGGAAGTACCACCCTCACACACACAAACACGCCAAGCATGTTAACATGCTTGCGTGAAATAGCACAGAGCACATTTTCAGATTTACTCAGAGGAGGGAAAACTGTGACATTTCACTAGAATATTTGTACTTTTCAGAGGAGGGAAAACAGTGACATTTCACTAGAATATTTGTACTTTTCAGGAGAAGTCATAGTCTAACTATAACTGCTCTGGGATCTGCTGTCACCAACATCATGCAGGCTTTGTTCCCAGATGACTGCAAATAATCTAAATTATGTATTTATTTTATACCACGGTCTGGGTGATTTGCTCAAGGGTGCACACTCAAACCATGTAGTGCAACTATCAGGGCCTTGGGGATCTTAAAATATTCCTGTGACCACAGAGTGATGCAAGAGAAAAGCGCTAAGAAAAGAAACAGAATAACAGAAAAAGAGCTAGAAGTGCTCATCAGTGCTTCTAATGTCTCATGTTCCCTTGTATACATGAGTAACCAGCCAGATCAATGTGTGTAGTGCATGTACCCCCCTGATTTTCCCCATTTGTATGGTTTGTATGGATTATTATCTGGGACACTAAAACTCTCCATTAAAAGCAATAAACCTTTTTCACAGCTGCCATTTTGACATGAAATACTAGGTAAACACTGGGGTAACTAATCAATTAATTAAGGTTCTGTTCCATGTAGCTACAGAACCTTAAATAATGTCATTAATAACACCTTTTTTACCACTATTTTATGTCAAAAATGCAGAAAGATATCTTGCCTTCAAGTGCAAGTTTGAAGCTCGAATCTGATTGATACTTTAGGATTTGGCATTCAAGTTCTTGTTGAAAATGTCGGGAAACCATAGCAACCTGAAACCCACAAACATGGATGACATTAGAAAGAAAAATCGTTTTTACAAAAAAAAAAAATGTGTCTGTTCCAGCAGTAGAATAAAGGGCAGAGATTCTGCTGAAATGTAAAAAGAAAGTAAGTGTTTTTGCTGTAATGAAACGTCACAACTTAAAAACTCTGGTATTACCGATAATTTCCCACTTGTAATTATGACTTTGAGGGGGGCATTCATATACGAGTAGTCTGGGTCAAGTTTCATCACTGTTCTAAATTCATATGCTGGCCATAAATTTCTGAACCAAAGCAACAAACTGAAACTTAAGCGTTAAGCTAGCTCTATTAGCCTGTGTTAGCCGATAGCCATCACACCTTGCCCTGTTGTTAAAATCCTGATTCGATTTTTTTTTAATTTTCAGAGCACCACCTTCCTAAATGAATTATCTCTCCCTATTTTTATTGTTGCCAAGTGGCTATGGAATAAACAGGAAAATCCACTCCGAGGTGTGTGTTAAGAGATTCTTCCCCTCCATGTTGAAAACCTTATAAGGCACCTCACCACTGATTATCCCTCATTTAGTTATTTAGGGTCCCCATTAGATGATACACTGAATGAAATGTTACATGGGACCAATTTACTGTGTTTTTATAGGTTAGATGTGTGATTTTGAGGCTATCTTTCCAAACCATGTGAGCAGTAGTGACTCTGGGCCCCAGATTTGACCAGTTTTGGTAACTGTTCATGAACTTTTACTAAGCTGCATGAGGTTTAAAAAAAGAAAAAAAAAGAAAAAGAAAATGCTTACAAGTCAAATCTTGCCTTCAAGCAAAAATGTGCTGCAAACGCTGAAATGAACACCATGAGGAGGTTTTTGACCCTCTTGTTTCTTGTTTCTGGCTTCTGGGGGCTTTAAAGTTCACAAATTTAAACTGAATAGAGTATGATCACAGGAATAACATCTATGTGGTGATGTGTGTGCGTGTGTGTGTGTGTGTGTGTGTGTGTGTGTGTCCATGCGGGCCATCTGATCGTCTCGACTTTCATAGTGGCAGGATGGTCTACTGGTATTGTCTGGAAGGAAACTCTCTCACTCAAACCCACACACCCACACATACACACACACACACACACACACACACACACACACACACACACACATGCACGTGTCTGGGTGTTATCATCTTTAGACAATATAAAGGAACAGGAGGACAAAGACAGGAGAGAGTGTTGTCCTTAGGGCCAGCCAACACACACACACACACACACACACACACAAAGCTCTACATGACCTCATTCTTGATTTAATACCATAATGACACCAACAACATTCTTCTACTTGTTTTATCTGTGAAGCCAAATAAAATTTGATCGTTTTTGCCAACATTCCTTCCATATTTGTTTGGCTGTGATAAAAATACATTTTAGACCCTGAGGTGGAAATCACACACATGCTGAACTGATTTATGTTTAATAAGATAATAAATGAATCTGATTTGTTTCTGTTTCATTTCTCCTCCAAGTCACACACCTGCTGTTGCTGCTGTTGAAGCATCTTACACTGCAAAAATTCTCTTTTTTTTCATTTAGTGTCATATTCAAGAGGAAAATCTTGTTTTTCCCAGTGGGATGAGATAATCCCACTTGGCAAACAAATGCCTTGGAAGCAAGTGGGATTAGCTCATCCCACTGCCAGATTATTTCACGTGTTTTAGGATTTTAAGGCTGAATATGAGACTTAATGACTTTTTTGCAGTGTATACAACATACAACACACACCACAGCCATGTTCAGATCAAAGTTTGATCCCACACTCTGCAAACAGCAACATTAACTCACATCTAAATCTTCTGTCAGCACCAAACAGCCGAGAGGACGGACGGTTTGGTGAGCTGTTGCTGGTGTTAGAGGTGCCAAACAAAAAGACTTAGAGCATGAAATATGAGGCTGGGCAGAATACACAGAG
>OMLF01049231.1:0-25571 GCA_900302615.1 Holocentrus rufus | reverse complement strand
GCAGTATTATATATGGCAGAAGCTGTGTTTTCTGTCAATTCAGTTTTTAACCAGCAAGCCAAGTCAAATATCCTAATTTTAAAGAAGATTAAATGTGGCGGATCAAGCAGGAACCCAGGAAACTTGAATCACATTCAAATGAATAAATTACTAATGACTCAAGTTGCACAGTGGTACTTTAAAGAATCTGTAGAATCTGTTTTCAATTGTTAGGAATGGCATCATTTATTATTAAGATACTTGCCTAACAGTCCTGTCAGCACTTGGCTTGTCTCTCTTGTCTTAACTCCTCTCACAGGCCATCAGCTGCCTGAAGCGAGCCCACTACTTATCTCCATTTGACTGGAAAGTGTTGTACAACCTGGGTCTGGTGCACCTGACCATGCAGCAGTACGCCTCGGCTTTCCACTTCCTCGGTGCAGCCATCAACCTGAACCCCCGCATGGGAGAGCTCTACATGTTGCTGGCAGGTACTGAGGCAGAGAGCCATGAAAACAGAACAAATCAGGACAGAATCATGCCTTTACAGAACAACTTGCTGTTTTCTGGCAGGAAAATTGGCAGCGGTTTCACTTTTGTTTGTTCTGTCAATTGCTATCATGCATTCACTGTACATTTTATCAAACAGTCCAAACAAGCTGTGTTTAGTGGACCGAACAAACTGACTGCATCATCTCAAAAGTGCACAGTGCAAAATTGATCCAAGACCTTATTTGTGGAAAAGTAAGCCCGCTTATTTCAGGCAACTTTTGTGACAAGACATATTATGTTCAACAAGGTGATTGCTAAACACACAGTTGTTGATCATCCATGTTACTTTGTAGACTTTATAGTGATACAGTGCTGTTTTGCAATGTAATATTTTAATAAATGTCATTTAACTGGTGTGCAAACAACAAAGCCACATACTGTATCTGATGCACCACTGAATTTTACAGTCAAAACAGTAGCTTATGTTCATCATGACCCACCTCCCCAGGCAGCTTACTGATACAGGCATATGTTCTCATAATATTTGTTTGTGTTGGCAAACATTTGCTTGCATTCAAAAACAAAATGCCTCGCTGAACACCTGCTCATCTGTTCTGGGAGTTAATAAAAAGCATTCAGTTAAAGTTTTATTTTAACACCTGCTCATACTCATTCTCATCAGTGGCCCTGACCAATCTGGATGATGTAGAGAACGCAACCAGATCGTACGAGCAAGCTGTGGCTCTAGACGAGTGAGTCCGCCCTCCATTTTATCTTGAATTCGCTTTGAAAATGAACCTTATCTTTATCTGAATATGAGTCCGTATTGAATTGAGTCATTATTTTGCCATGATCGACTTCTTACAGGTCCAACCCTCTGGTCAACTTGAACTTTGCAATCCTACTCTACAATCACGGTGACAAGAAGCGAGCTCTGGAGCAGTATCAGGAAATGGAGAGGAAAGTGAACCTGCTCAGAGACAGCAGCAGCAGCATTGAGTTTGATCCTGAGGTACTGTTCATCCAATTGCTCTCGATGTCTGTCCATTTTAGAGATAATTTCATGTTTCCTATTGTCCTACTTGACCTTTGTCTATTTGTTACTAACAGCTAATAGACATGGCTCAGAAGATGGGGGCTGCCCTGCAGGTAGCGGACAGTCTGGTGTGGACTAAACCAGCCAAGGACTCCAAGTCAAAACCCCGCTCAGCAGCAACTGCCAAAACCCCCGGTGCTCCTCTTGGCACAAACCAGGCACTGGGCCAGGCCATGTCTTCTGCTGCAAGCTACAACAAGAACATCCAGCTACCAACAGGTACAGCCCCAGGGTATTAGAAGTGAATTCTAACAGTACTACTTTGTGAAAAACATTGGTTTTCCGTCTCTATCAGTTCTGCCTTTGCAACTTATAGTTTGCTAATACAACATGAAAGCACAGTTACAAAGTGCTCTTTTATCTAGTCCTGTAATATAGAAGGCCGATGGGGCAGAAACTGTCTCGCAAAATACTGCAGCCATTTATTACATCTTACCAGTTAAAAACGTGTTGAAGCAGCACTTTTGCTTCCATCACAGCGTCTTCAAACACTTCAACCAACGATGTTCCTTATGTTTGCATTTCTTTACATAGCATGCCCCATTGGCCTTTCATATGACATGAGGCTGTAGTCACGAATGACATCGCTTACTTGTCAAAATAACATGAAGTATGCACAGGTGATTATATAACACGATTAATCAAGGAACATCATTGGCTGAAGTGCAATGACAAGAGCAAACGTGACAGTTCCACACATATTTTTATACCTTGTTGAGGTAATATTTTGCAAGGCGTTTCGTTCCCCCTCAGCCTTTAATACTGTAAAGTAGTCTAGTCCAGAGGCGAAGCTTGATGTTTATGCAATAAACCTGATAGGACCAGTCAGGAATCAGCTCCTTATGAGGCCGGGTTTGGCTGAATAAGTTTCTCAGTTCTTAATTGATTCGCTTGAACTAGATTTGTGCTCAGAACAAATACTTTTTCACACTGGTAGCTCAAGTGGTGGCTGATTGCGTAGGTTCCTCCTCTCTTAAACCGCAGCACAATTTATGCAGTTAAATAAATAAGAACTTTTAAACTTTTCACTGTGTAGTCTCTCTCTCTTACCATCATCTGTCTTGCTAATGTTGTCTACCCTCCTTGTGTCAGTAGGAACCTCTGTTTTTCTGATTGATCAGTAGATTAACTAAATGTTTTTATTGTGGTCTCAGGAGCAAAATGCATTAAGTGAAAAAGAAACTGTCCTCCAGCAAACATATGTCCTTGGCAGCACAAAGAGTCAGAAGTGTTGGAAAAAGCACAGGAGTAAGCTAATAAATTCAAGACCATTCTGCAAATTGTTGAAGCGCATTACAACTCTCACACTGAAAGGCAAGAGGCCAGGAGTCCTCTGCCTCAGTGGAGCCTGAAGGCTATGTTTTGCCACCCATTGGTTTATCTGTTAACAATACTATTTTAGAACAATGCATTCATGTTCACTGGCAGACCTTTTTATAAAGCTGCACGGCACAGCCAATTCATCTGCTTTGTTACATTCCCTGACTGTTTTAACAATGCAGCTGTGAATATAGAAATACCATCTTTACCCTGTAAATACAGAATCAGTATCATTATTCAAAGTGCAGTCGTATCATTGGCAGAGATATTAGCTGTTCAAAGGGCAGGTTGTGTGTATCTGCCCGTGTCAGTATCTGTAGCCCAGTAGGTTATGGGTCACACCATGACAACTGTTGTGTTAATTGCTTTGTTGTAGGTCATGACTGGTCCTTCATGTGTTACAGGCAGTAGCAGGAGTATGTTTTGGCAGGTCTGAAGATCCCTGCCCTTCAGGTGCTATAAAATGTTGTACCAGTACACCTGCTCTGGGCTTTAGTCGGGATGAGGCTCAGGAAAAATATTTTGAGTTCAGACACAAAGCTCACAAGTTAGGGTAGGTGCTGTCCTTGGTGTCACCTGCACCAATTAAGATGATGTAAATCTTTTTCAAAAGGGATGCTCTTTCAAATCTGGCATGTTTGTTTTGCAAATGTTTATGTCCCTTAAAGTTTCCAACCCTAATTCCTTTATTACTTGTAGGAGCCACCAAAGCTCCCTCCATGCCCCTCGAGCCAGAGCCTGACGTGGAGAGCGCCCTCAGCCCGTCCAGCGACCCCCCCGGCTCCCCTGATCCTGAGGAGTCGGACACCCCCAAACCCAAAACCTAAGAGCAAATCCAGTATGGAAGAAGTGAGTTAGCTTGGAGGCAACAATCGGCTTTGTCATGGATCGCTCTCACAATGGGGAAGCAGATGAAGGCTGCTGAATGCCAGCCAAGCACTTCCTGGTTTGTGAGCTCATAGTATTATCATTTTTAGCTATAAAGACTTGAGCTATAGGCTTTTGTATTAGGTACGTGGCGCACAGCAGTTTCATTTCCTACATTATCATTTATTTCAGATTGAAAAGGGCAAGGGCAAGTTCATACTTGCCTGTACATTTTTTCTTACCGCGCCTTTCATAAATATGTAATATCAGATGCATCATTTATCACTTTTTGAGCCAAAGTTGTATTTTTTTCACAAGTCCACCACTCTCCTCCATGCTGATACAACGATCAGGTGTTTACTGTTTTGTAAATGTGACATATCGACAGTTGTGGGGAAAATTGCAATTACAATGGTTTATTTTTGAGTAAGCTGAGCAATAAGGCTGAATGATGGATTTTCATTGTATTTACATTCCTAGCGTGGTGGCAGTTCTCCAGCTGTGGGGAGGCAGAGCAGCTAAATAAATGTAAAAGAAGCATTACGACAATCACTGCTAAAATCTGAGTGCAGACACATGGGTATTTTCAGACAGTGTCATAGGAGATGGTTTGATTGTATGACAGCTCTTTTCAAGAGTCACTGAATGTAAATAGTGAGGCATGCTTTTATATGTGGATAAATGTTATGTTTATATAGAGTTATGTATTTATTACAATTAAATAGAGTCAAAAGAAAACGGCCGTCTTGTTCTTTCATTCCCTGCTCTTTTCTTTATCACAAAGGTTTTTCAACACAGGAGCCACCAACAGGGGGCAGTATTGTCTCAAAGTCAATCCGTTATCTAACTGTATCCATGTTCTTCACCAGAACTTCATGAACTTCCTTTCTTCCTTGCTAATGTTGAAATTGCCAGCATTTTTCATCTTGGAAGGAATTTTGGCTTTAGACTGACAGTGGGGAATCAGGGCATAAAACTAAATAACCAACAGTGCCATGTGTACTCTCATGGACATTAGTAATCACGCTGAAAGATTTTTCAGTCATAGTCAACATCCAGCAACAATTGAGGGGAAAAAGTGGAATGAAATGAGGAGTAAACTTTGGTTTTCAGACGAGCCTCAATAGATTATCTCTATTGAAGATAACATGAATCTGGACATTTATGTGTATTAATTATATTGTGGGTGGGTGGTGGTTTCAACAGGCAATCTAATTATTAAATAGATGAAATCACTTTCAAAACTGGATTCATGTTTGACCTTGATCTGGAGAGCTGTATTGTAAACTGGACGAGTCCCTAACCGGGAGGTAGTCCAAAAATATGACAGACTAAAAACCTCAGGAAATTTATGTAGACATAAAATCTGCAGTTGAAACAAGCCAGAATCAGTTTTCTCTTCTTGTATATGACGTGTGAAAGCTAGCCTACTCAACCAGCACTTAACATCTCTCATCTTAGGTAGAACTATTTATTTAGCAAGAAGCAGGTAAGGAACTATTTGTAGATTTCTTGATTAATCTTGAATTGCCGTGTCTTTAAAGGAATATAACAGATGCCAGATTGAAATTAAGAGATTCATTAAGATTCATGCACATGTTTTCAAGATTATCTGGGGGTAATTTTTGCTGTATTTGACAGGTGATAGCTAATATGAAAAGACTGTAGCCTGGTTGCACATTATCACTGTCAGGTGAAAACCCCATGCATCCAGTCATGGTGTTTTCATGTTTTCTTTTGGCTGTGGGATTATGTGGTGCTCTGTGGGTTGAGAAAATTCTCTGACCTCTTGGGCTCATAAAACCCTTTCAAACTTTGTGGAATAACATTAGAAATGGATTGTTGTTAATCTAAAAATAAGGCTGCTTTTTCAGTCCTTGGGGAGCTGACAGGTGTGTGGTCTTCCTTTCATGTCTTCCATTTGGTGTGGTCTTTCAATGTTTTTCCTCATACCCAAGGTAGTCCATTTCTCAAGGTCAGTACTGTCAACATGGACAGTGTCATCAGCATCTGTACACATATCTAACAATTTCTTCATCAATTTCTCCACCCACATGGATTCCTACAGAGGCCTTTTTCTGGAGGCTGTCTGAACAGTCAAACTCTCAAAGTCCCCCGAAGATGACAGTGTAGAAGCTTTTCCTTTCATGGGAACCAGTGGCTTTTCTTTCAAATTCAGCGTCTTTCCTGATGGCCTCTTATCAGTGTAAATGTTGAAGAACCCCTGAGGACTGCAGCGTTTCAGAGGAAACCAGAAGGTGTTGTCTTTTTTCTTTGTGTGAGAACCGCACACAAGTCTCTGTCGGACCACATGAATCCCTTCAGAGCTTTCATTGGAGGCCTGGAGGCAGTAGATGCTGGAGCTGGAGTTTTTAATTTGACAGAGCTCTGGAGATGGAGCTGAGTGTAGCGATGTAGGGCTGAGAGGAGATCCGTGGTGGAATGAGACGATGGAAACGCTGGAATGCTTATTGTGTTGTAGAAGTGTTCAGGCTGTTCCGTGACCTCCTTTTCGGCATTGCTCATGACACCATTGTTTCCGTGTCCAGAGGCAAGAGTAAACCAGTTATTGGTTCTCTGACTGGGGATACAATGAATGTTGCTGCTGGTCAACAGGGATACTGCCTGTCAATCGCTCTCCCTCGTACCACATTATATGGTTGTTCACCAGCACAGTGCAGCCACAGTTGGAGTTTCTGAGTACAAGTAACTGAGCTGGTTTGGTCATGCCTAGCTGTAGTAAATTAAAACCTCTTCAACCCTGCTGATCCCATTCGTGGGTTTGTCATTACAAATTTATGTTGTGCAGCTGAGCTTTGTTCAAATCCACAGAATTTTATTTTAAATTCTAGTGGAGATCCCAAGGTTTCCAAATATGTCCCACTGAATTACACAGAAATGTGCATAAAATGGTGTACCAGACATCCAGGTATCTTGTGCTTAATGTAATGGTGCAGCCATAAAACAATGGTATGTTGGGTTTTAATACAGAAAATATGTCACCATACAATATGAATTTTTTTTGTTCTAACTTTGAAGCTACTAGAGGTCAAGGGATTAATTTGGTAACATTTTAGTTGAGGTTGTGTTCATAAGACTGACATAACACTTAACCATGATATGATAGCTGTCACAAACAACTAATATTTATGACTTTTGTCATTAAGTGTCATTTGGTCAAATGTGGCTCCTTTCCTGCAAAGCTAATTGTACTTTGCACACAACAATGAACACAGCTTCAAATAAAGTGTTTCCATTTTTGACTTGAAAATATACAGAGATGCAAACACCTTAACTTTCAGAGAAATTCGCTGTTTTGAGATCAAAATAGAGATTCTAGATTCGGGGAGAATTTTTTTTTGTGGGCGGAGGGGTATGTCGGGTTGATCGGGCTAGATGCAGAATTTGTTAATTTTAACTTTAGCAATACAAATCCTTGGTTTGGAGCACAGAATTCCAATTATATGTAAAACACTTGAATGCGCAAAAAGTGATATTTACTGTACGTCTGCCAGTTAAAAACAAAGGATCATACGAAAGTTACTTGAAGGCACCAGCACAGAGATATCAAGGAGAGTGGGCGGTCCGTTATGCTGTAGCTCCATTCGTTTCTACATTAGAAGAAGTGATGTGTCTATCAACCTCAAGTATTATCTGGTAAGACTCATTTTTGCTTTTGTATGTCAGGAAATTTCTATGGAGAAGATGTGAGTGTTTTCATTGTTCTAAGCTTTTGTCATGCTGAACCTGGGCATCAGAGATTAGATGCGTTTAGTGCACGAGATAAAGTTGGGCTGGTTGGCTAAGCTAACGTCAGGACGCAGACGACTGTTTGCATAGTAAGCTATCTTTCGTTAGCTAGTGTACACCTCGTTGCCGCTTTAAGTATTGTGATATCAACTGATTACAGGTATTAAAGTCGTGACACTACGCAGCTGTAGTGTTACCTGTAGCGCTAAATGCTGCAATCTAGTCGGCATGTTAGCTAACATTGACCCGGGACAGCTAGCCCGCTCCCAAGGTATCTACTTGACGGAGCTTCCGGGGAAATCTGCGTTCTCGCGGATCTTTTTATATACACTGTGAAATGAAATCCTTATACTGAGATTTAGTCATGATATCAGTTCTCCCGCAGCTCTTAATTTCCGTCTGTGTTGGTTGGTGCTGTGGCTCTCTTAATAGCTTAGTCTCTCACTAAACATTGGCAGGTAATGCAGCATGTTGATTCAGTCAGCCCAGTATGCCCAGCTCAGTGTGTCAGCCAGTTGTAAATGCCTTCCAATGCGGGATCAAAGTTTAACTTCACGTCCTTGTAGTCTCATCAGTATAGTCTTTTTCAGGCACTGGGCTGCAGATTGAACACAATATTGTTCAGGCGCTTATGGTCCAGGTCATCCATATGTAAACCATTCCATAAGGCATAGCTAATAATTGGCCTTACTGGTGTATCAGGCTGTCTGTTTGCATACTTTTTTTTATCTTGAAGTTGTCTTCTTGTCTTAATCTTATTGGTGTATTCAGTTCCCACATTTATTGATTCCTTTTATGTTTTATAGAAGGTTGGTTTACCCCTTAATGGCTGTTAGAATTAGTTTTCAGGCAGATGTAAATATACTTACCACTACCAGTACCATCACATTTTTGACCATGGAAAACAACTTAATTTCTTTTCATAATGGTTCATAACATTTATTAGATGCTTTGCTATAGTGCCAGAATCACTCTCTTTGTAGTCCTCAAAACAATAGGGTTGTAAATATTTATTCCTTTTTGCAGTGAAGAATTTACCCTTAACAACCCATTTCACACACTAGACTTGAGGTGTAATTTATTGATAATATGTCAGCATGTATTCACCTAGGTTGCTCATAAATAAGCTCTAATGAACCTCAGTTAGGGTGATTGACTTTGTATATGGCCCAGTTTGGTAATGAAATATTAATGTGTGCTCATTTTTCTGCAAAAATTGGTTTATATATGAAGTTGGTTGTGCCTCTGTGAAACTGTAGGCTCCTGGGCTGCATGCATCATCTTAAAACCTTTAACATGTCTTGTCTGGACTGACTGATCAGTAGGCTGTTTCAGTATACTAGATTTAATAATATGATTTTCCCCCCAACATCAATTTCCTCAAAATACCAGGATATTGAACTGTTTTCTGGGTTTGGTTTAGCAGACTTTGGCACATTATTAACTGGAAATTTGTGTTTTGTACACCAGTAGAGCATTTGCAACCTGTTGGAAAGGTGGACAATCAATAATCAATACTGTTATACAAATATAAAATTACAGATACTCATACAGTACTGACACAGTTACAGATACTGTAGGATTTCCATTTGGTCCCTGTTGGTCTGTGCGTGTCTGAAGTGTCTGCTGTAGTGACCTTCACACACCAGCCAGCGGCCTCTAAGTTACTGCTCCTGCTACAGCTATTTTTCAGAGCAGTGGCTGTGGAAGATTGTTTTTCCCATTTCATATTTCTCTACAAATCCAATTGCCTGTGGAAGTATTTTGCTTGCTAGTAGAAGATTCATTTCAAGTTCTCTGGTTTTATTCCTTCGAACAGATGATAGTGACATTATTCTCTTTTGGTTTGATTTCAGGGACAAAGTATTTTATTATATAGGCATTTCAGCTGACGGTCTTATCCAGAACAATGGGGCTGAGGTTTTTGCTAAGGAATACTTTTGTATGATTAATGACCGACTCACTATTTTGACATCAAATCTATGGCTTTTTTGCACATATGGCTTGTGTTTATTTCATCACATTATCTAGTACCTAGTGCTGTATAAATAAGGTTTACTCATTTCACTTTATAAGTATTTTGTAAATTTGGACTCATTGGACACTTCGCCAGCTATTGCTCGACTGTGTTTGCAGTTGGTCCCGGATCACCAATACTGGCTTCTTGGTGACTGGGTACAATATTGGAAAATATGGAACCTTTCATTGTATAGGCTGCTGTTTTCAAAAAAGCCTTAAAAGTGTAATTTATTTTCCTGCACTACCTGGCAAAGCCTGGGTGAAGACTGAATACAGCCAGGCCCTCAGTGATCCTAAAGATGCACACAACTATGGTCATCAAACTGTTTGCATTATCTGGTTTAGCTTTATTGCTTTATATCCTTGCATGCATGTGCTAAAAAAGAGAGTAGATTTTCATTTGGTCCTTGTTTAACCGTGCATGCTTGCAATGTCTCTGCTAGGACACAATCAAGAAATTCTCCCTTTTCAAGTGCAGTGTTTTTTTTTGTTTTTGTTTTTTTTAATTTGCTTGTTTTTGCTTGTTTGTTTTTTGTTGTATCTCTTTCATTTTCTTCAGTTTACATTTCTCTACAATTGAACCCAGAGGTACAATCAGGTAGATTCTTTTCAGTTTCTCCGGTCTTTGCATAAGTAAGCTGTACTTTTTTACATCATTGCATTGTTTGATTTGGGCTTTTCATGTTGTTTTTTGGACTTCTTTGCCGTGACTGGGCTTAATCCTTTGTTGAGAATGAAATTTTACTGCAGTAAGTCTTGCAAATTGCATCCTTGCAGTAATATTGTTGTTGTGAGCTATTACGCGTAATTTGTTTTATTCTCATTTTGCCTGACAATTTAGTGACTGTTTCACAATATCTCAAATTAAAAACAACAACAACAAAAAAAAACATAACGTGTTTGTATTGTCCACATGGAATCATATAAATGTTTATCAGTCCCACAGTATTTGCATTATCCAGATTTAACAGTCACCCGCGGAAACAAAAACAAACCAAAAAGCAAAAGAGCAGAAGAAAAACAAACAAATGCAAATGTGAAAAAAAAACAGAGAGAGGTAGAGAGAGACAACAAAACACACATCAGCATTCTCAATAAGACCCTGTCATCTCCATGTGTCCAGCCTGCACAACCCTGCACCTCCTCCACACAATATGTCAAACACAGACCCAGAGTGAGTTCGTTTTTAACTCACACTTTGCAGAAAGGCTTTCGAGCACACACACCCTATGATCCAGACCTGATCAAACAGATGCACCAAAGACAATACCGAGAATCACAGTTAAGTGTTTCTTTGCTTTTTGCTCAGATACTATTCAAACTTAGAGATTTCTGCCTTTTACCCGTCTTGACATTTGATAAACTGCTCATATTTACCTTCATATCCTTAATTCAGTACTACTGTATGACCTTTTCCTTGCACATAAAACTACTCTTGCATGTAGCATCTCTGCCCTTTGTCTGGCTCACTTATATAGTTCACTAGGTAGTCGTAAAAATGTCCTTCCTCTGTAAAACGCTCAGCCTTACAAAACAGTACAGCACTCCTTCAAACAGGTCACAAATGTCAACATCGGTGATGGCCACTTGGTTAAGCTGAAAACAAGAACACCGTTGTCCAACTTCAATCCCTCCTCCTCCCTACTTTCCTTTCTCTCTGTAGCTGTTCAGTCATTTTCAGTGTATTCAAATCCTGGTAGTATATTGCTACAGGAAGGTACGCACTGATCATATTATTCAAATCTAAAGACAAATCAATCAAATGCAGATTCCACCTTGGCAGCAAAGCCCGTGGCCCCTGTTGGAAATAAAAGCAGCGCTTGAGGGGAAGCCTAATGTCGATCATTTTTATCCATCCTGGTTCTGTGACGACCATCCAGAGGCTGAAGAGTGGGATGATGAGCCAGGAGGGCGGCTGTAGAGGTCTCGAGGATGATGCTGGGAGGAAGGGGAGGAGGTCGAGGACGAGGCAGCGGGCAAGGTGAAGGAGGCCTGGGAGCAGTGAAGAGGCTTTTGGATGGCTCGTTGTGTTTGGATGATGCCACTTTGTGTGTGTGTGTGCTCACACTGCCAACTTTATTCCAGCCCATAAACTGTAGGAGCTGGTGATCTCCACTCTCCAATCCCTTAGTCTAAATTAATCCGCTGCTTTATCTATATGGCAGTTGTACCAATAATGAAAGTCATATCATCACTCATATTTTAATAGGTAGCCTATGCTCTGACCTCCTACAAGTCATCTTTCTAATGATAGAGCTAAACCAGAAATAAAAAATAATGAGTTTATCAGCTCAACCACAGCAGCATTGAGACTTTTACTTGAAGCACACTCTGAAAGCTGATAAACATACCTGGACTCTCATTTATTAATTGTACATACATTTAATTTTTAATGTGATCGTAAGATCATTTTTCATGTTCTGCTTAAGCTTGATTTATAAAACTATCTGGTGCATATGCTCATTTAGAGCAAACCTTATTCATTTGTCTTTAATATAAAACACCTTGGGGTTGATCATGAATCTTGAATTCCTCGTGGCTCAGTTTACCATGTTATGCCCACGACCAATAATTTAGTCTTAATATAAAGTTATGAAGACTTAAAATTGAATCATAGGCATATGAGTTTCATTTAAAGATTGAACTCATTTTGAGGAATGATATCAACACCATTACCATTTTCAGGCCACTTCATATCAATTAAAGTATTTATGCAGTGGTACACAGCCCGTCCTGGGGGTTCACAAACAGTTCTTGAGCCTGAAATAAGCAATTAATGTGGCACATAACATGCAAACTTGATGTAGAGCTACAACATCAAGTTGACATTTCATAAATAATATTTTCAAGCCAGTGCAGATGAAGATGAAGATGAAGACTTGCACCAGTAAAATTGTATCTCCATTGGGAGCAAGCAGAATTTCCCCACCTGTGGCCATTCAGTACTTTTGTGGCTCACTTTAGCTTTGCTTACACCAAAACTAGGAGGGAGTGCGTTGATTTTAAAGATTTGATTGGTCATGATGGTTAGCACTATCAACTCACAGCAAGAAGGTTCTGGTTCAGAGTTCAGTCCTGGTCCATTCCGAGTGGAGTTAGTTCTCCCTGTACTTGTGTGGTTCCTTCCACAGTCAAAACACATACAGGTCAGGTGATTTGATCATTTTTAAATTGCCCATGGCTGTAAATGTGTGCAGCTGTTTGTCTCTGCGATGTTCTTGTGACCTGTCCAGGGTGTTTCCCTGCCTCCTGTCCAATGCATGCTGGGATAGACTCCAGACCCCTGTAACCAAAAATAAGCCGGTATGGATAAAGGATGGATGGATTGATCATGGTGCCATGCTGTACCACAGCTACTGAAAATGTATTTTACCTAATCCAACCCCATCTCCAACTGCACCACCTGTGTGCTTTGGCTGCACCATCGACTCTGGTCACACAATTACCAAAAATCTGTTGGTCATGCCCAAATGAGCTTGCACCACCATCTGTGTCTTGATTCACAAAAATACAGTCCTTACACGTTTCTATAAATGAGGCCCTTGAATAAGTAGAGAAGTCTGTGTGTTGCTGACGGCTCACAGATCAAACCTTTTACTCCGGTGAACTTGGAACATACACACGTGCATACACACACACAGCCACACAAACACATAGAGACACACCTCGGGGTCCAATGTATTGTCATGCATGATATGGCTCAACCAGACCTGCGAAGTCTCATGCAGGCCCTGAATAAAAAAGCAATGTAAATGAAAAATGGCCTTCACAGGCAAAACAGGCAATGTTTATTCAAATAGCTGAGCAGGCGACCATAATCATGTGCAATGTAACCTGAGAGGGCATTACTTTAGAGAAAAAAATGCTAGTTGCTATTACTGTAGGTTAACTGTAAAGAAATTAGTCTTATACTCCACAGTGAAGCCTGCAGTTTTTAACATCTGCTTGTTTTGTGCAGATGCTCTAATCAGCAGATGGTGTCTCTTAAATGGGATTTCTTTGAGCTGGGTAATAGTACACTCCCCAAACTGTGGCAATGCTATTTTTATCTTATTGACTTTTTATTTCATGAAGTTTCATGTTATTTCTTCATTTGCCCCTGATAAACACTAACTTACAAAGGCAATGATGCAGAAAGACATTTAAGTGAGGGGCTGCAACCTAATGGAGCTACATTATCACTAACTAGTTAGTGAGTGACCCTTTTCTGTGTGCTTGCAAATTGAATGTGCAACTTTGTAGTTGCACACCTGAATCCAACATTCCCAGGTGGTCTGAAGAAGGAGCGTCTCAGCAGTGACCTTCATGCTCTCTGTCTAAATTGGCTCTCTCAAACAGCTTTCTGTTTGTGACAACCTTCCTGCCTGTAAGATGCCTATAATAACTCACTATTGCCAATGATGAAAGAAAGTAACCGGATCATATTTAGATGATAATCTATTTGATATGAAGTACAATACCTGCTGAACCTGATTAACACTGGCTAAAGTTTAATATGTGAAAACCAGACTATGAATATTATTCATCAACAATATTTTACCTATTTTAAGCGAATATAAAGGCGAATGTCCCAGTCATTTTTTAGCCATTTTTCCCCCTGCGATGCTGCCATGACCCTTGTAAGCTCCTTGTAGAAATCTCACTAGAGAAAAACACTTAATGGAATAGACAAAGCATAAAATTAGCATAAAAGTAAAATTCAGAGTAGGTGGCTGTTGAATGGTGCTGCCAGTCTGATAGTCCTGTAGATGTATGACAGCATGGCCTGATGTTGTCTATAGCTACCATTTGTGGTTTAGTACAGAATTTTTGATATCTGAATTGTAATTCTGTGTGGATGTTCACTTTGGTTTATGGCACAAAGAACTGCATCAAATGTTCTGTGATCTTCTGCATATTTTAGAGAACCTAGCCTTTATGTGCCTTTGTGTTGTCATCATCACCAAAGCATGACAAAACATATAAGTAGAGATGCCTTATCAGTTTGATTTCTTTATAGTGAAAAACTGGGTCAGATAATTGACTATAAATGTTGAAATTACCTACAGAACATGACCAGAAATAGGAGAAAACCCATGAAATTGCATCTTGCCACTCATTCAAAATATTTGCTCATCAAATATATCAATATAAAACACAAAAAACAGGTGACAAGAAATGTATTCAATTATAATCTATATAGTTTAGATTGTAAAATGCAGAACTACAATGAATAAATGTTGGGTCTCTTAGTGAATACTTAATTCTTACAGCTTTTCTCAGTTCCAGTTGGCTGGGTAGAGTGGAAGCCATAACATTACCTGATAAATGCACACTTGTGACTGCCCAAGAGTTTTAAGAGTTTACATTTAAATATTAATGCAGCAACTGAAAATTGCTGATCATGCCAGTAGCTACATGTTGTAAAAGTAAGATCTTTTTGCTTGGTACAAGAATAGCATTTTATAGTTGTTAGTTGTGGCACCTGTAGGGTTTTCATTAGGTCACAGATGAACAGCACATGGGCAGCTGATGGTCCTGTTGATCACTTAAACTCTCATGTAGTTGAACCGGTGCTGACCCTCATGACCCTGCTGATCATGCCAGCAGTGCCTCAAGCACACCAACTTTCAACATAAGACCAAACAAACCCAATAAAAAGCCTTCTTTGTGAGAGCATTATGGCCTTGAATATCACGATTTGCATGCTTGGTTCACTTATCACTAAATAACTGAAGCGGACACTATAACATTGTACTACTTGCCTCGAGACTTTGTGTTTACACGACATGTTGTGACAACTAGCACACCACGTAAACACTGATAGCAGCAAAGATGTTCTGTCACTGATCGCTAGCATGTACGCTTAAATCCTTTATGTTAATGTGCGCTGGGTGTGAGTGTGCAAAGTGTTTCTCTACAAGGCAAACGTGCCGGTCTGTGGAGGGACTGGGAGGCAGCTAACTGAAGTGTGAGCCATAGCACAATTTGAGGAATACCTCTGACTCATTTTATCTGAATCATTGTGACAAATAGATTTGCAAGTGAAAAGCAATTTCAAAACCTTTAACTTTAGTTATGAAAGAAATCAGATATCAAAAATTGAGGGGGTAATTGAATAGCCACATCAACAGCTGAGACACATTTCTGCTTTGGGGGATGGAGAGCTTTAAAAGGTATTCATTTCAGATATTTTTTTTTTATTCACCCCAAGGTATGAATAACAAAAACATAGTTTGCAATCATTTTAGTTATGCTAGCCTCTGTGTGTTCATGCACGTAGGAGGAAAATAAATACTGTGCAACTGATTCTGTAGTTGCAAAATCAGTTGGATTTCTCTGGTGATAAACTAAAGGTCAAATAAATTACTGCAACTGGACAGGGAACTAAAAACACTTCTATTGTAATGTTAATGGATTATATCCAAGAATTACACTTACTTGAAAACAAGATGGTTTCCCTGATGGTTAGCTTGTTACTGAACCATCGAGACGAAAATTTGAACTTAGGATGAGCAATTTTAACAACTCTCATCATTGTACAACATTTAAGAAAATTTGTTAAAATTTGATCATAAATCTAGCATCCTTAAAACAAACCAAGTAGTGACTGTCAGCTGCCAGTGCTCTATAATAAAGGAACAGTGGTTTCAAAATTAGTCTCTGGTCACAACCCCAAAAAACCAAGTAAAAACAGAGAAGACATATCGAAGAAGAATACTGAGGTCAGTTGGCCCTAAGAGTAAATTGCTCATCCATATGCGATATGAATGTGCAAAATATAAAAGGGATAAACCAAGGTAAGCAGCAGAGACAAGCTACACAAAGGGCCTGGCAACACAAGACAAAGAAAAGAGGCAGCAAAGCAGCCTTGGTAACGTCCTTAGCTGACAGAACACCAGAAACCACATGAACACATTGAGAACAACATATAGCTACAGCTGAATGTATGATTTTACATTCCTCATTATGAAACAATTGCAAGCATTAATATTTTAAGGCTTTTACCTCTACAATGCAGAAGCAAAACCTCCAGTGGCATGTATACAGAACCGGCTCCAGCACTCAGCGTCTGCCTGAACACAGAAACATTAGTTTTTAACAAGGCATCTGTTGCACCAACAACGTCATTCATCCAGATTCAAAACATAACAAATATTAACTCAAATACCTTCCTAGTGAAGTTTGCATAGAGCCCAGGCAATGTAAAATCTGCTCATAACATCTGTTGTAAATATATGTTTTGTTAAAGAACCAGAATATTCAACCAGGAATAAAACAAAGCCAAGCTAAAAAACAACAACAGCATACTTCTCAGTCACAAACATTAACAACTGAACTCACTCAAACAGAGAAGACATGACAGGTTGTACGTAAACACTTACCAAGAATGTATCCTTCACATGCCATACCATAAATGTTTAAAACAAGATATCCACATCGGGCCTTCCATCCTGGTTTCTTGTATTTATGATTGTGAGAGTCAGACTGATGCCAGCTTATGAGTTTTATTCAAAAGAAGAGGAAAGAAGCCTATTGTCACTGTGGCTTATACTCGTTTCCACCTCATGAACTGTCCCAAGAACACAGGACCCTTCTGAAGAACCAGGAATCCTTACCCCTGTTCCCATTGGAGGGACCAGTCTGTCATTTGGCCCTGGATGTTGACTTCTTGGCCCCAAAACAGTCAAATGGCTCATCGGGGTGAAGTTTTGGTGCTGTACATGCCTGACTAGTTAAAGGAATACTCCAACCTTTCGGCCAAAATACCTTTTTCCCTACAATCCATTACATATTGTGTAAATAAGACAGCTTCAGAGTGACGGAGCTAGGTAACTGACTAATGTAGACTTCAAGTCTTTATGCTAAGCTAACATGAAATGCTAACCATCAGAACTGAACCAGTGGACTTACAGTGATGAAAATGGTATCGAACATCTTGTGTCAGTCTGGGTAAGTCGGTAAGAGTGTATTTTGCCCAAAACGTTGCTGTCTTCCTAGTTCCTAGGAAACCGATGCAACATAACAGCAGCAGTAAACAATCATGAACTTCCATGGTTACTGTTTTGCTGTTTGCCAGTCACATGCAAAAGGACAAGACTCCTCCTTATTCACACGAAGTTCACTGTTATTCGGGTGTGCTGGAAACAAAAAGACGAGCTTTAGGCTGCTCCCTTTGTCCCTGGAACCCAATCAGAGCAAGACCCAGGAACTTTGGACGCAGAACTTTTTGGTGGAAAAGGGGCATTAGCTGCATCCCAGCACCACTTTGATTGAAGCTGCTGAAATACAGTTTAATGTTGTTACTACTGCTGAGCTGCTTTTTCTGATTTTTTTTATATCTGTAAAAGAAAATCTAGTGCCATTCACTGATGGCATTGTAACCAAGGAAAGCATGTGAAAGGATGGCCTCATCCTTTAGTCAGAGGACCCAGGTCTGACGCCCCTGCACTGCCTTTACTCTCAGAAGTGCCCTTGAGCAGGATATTTCACCTCGACCTGCTCCAGCCTCTCCAGCTGTCTGACCTCACACCCTGACCATTTTCACCCTTGAGAGATTAAAAAAGCATATCAAATCAAACACAGTACCAGTGTGCCACTGCTTCTTATTGACTAAACAGTAAAAAGAACAAAGTGCAGGGCCACTTCTTTTCTGCACTTATTTCATGATAAAATATGGTTCAAATTTTCAGTGGTGTTCATGGCAAGCTTTTGTGATCCTGTTCTTCTGCCAACACTATCTGATGAAAACCCAGAGCTGGGTGTAAATGGAAACTGCCAGACTTTTCTTGATGATGTCACAGTTTGCATTCTCTCACAAATTAAATGAATTCCTTATTTGCCAAAACTTAACAATAACAGACCATACAAGTACAGAAATAATTGATCTGAGCTTCTGGCGTCTTCTAAGAGAATTTATAACCTTGGCTGAGTTTATTGTCGTTATAACCTGTATTCCTACTTTCCAGCCAGCAGACCAAGTCAAGACCCAGCAACCGAGCTTATCACTATTTCTAAAGCTGCTTTGTAAATTTATGACCACATGGCATGACCAACCATTCCAGTTTCAGAATAAGTATGCTAGGTAGCAGCTTCAAAAGAGTGCCTGTCGTTCCTATCAAGAAACCCAAAGATTTAGAGGTCTTGATCATAAAGCAATCACCTATCGGTCTAAGAGGTGTGATCAAAATCTCATTTGTTACACCCCGCTTCAGCTCCTCAAATTCATTATCATTAGATTATTTGAATAATTTAATTAAGCGCGTTTGTGTTTAACAGACTCTTGAAACAATGCTCAATTTCTTTTCCGTTCATTGCCAACACTTTCTCATCCGTGCCCAAATGCCGAGTGGTGTTATCCCTTCCAATAAGACATGTTTATGGCATGGCTTGAATTGCTTTGCATCCCATGGAAGCACACATCATGTTTCTGATCAGGGACAACAAATGCCATAAGACAAATTTCCCCACGGAGCGCCTCTTGCCTCTGCCGAGCTGATGGCTATCTGGCAGGCTATAAAAAAAGCCGGGCAGATCTGAGCCCTTGGACAGAGACACAGAAGCAGTATATTGTTTACAGCCGTGTTCTCCATGTTGTATAATACATATGGAAGCATATTTCTATCTTGATGAAATACAGTGTTGGTATTGTATTTCATTGCGCATGAGTGGGGCCTGGAGATCTGACCTCATTTTACTGTTATAGTAGCTTCAAAGGAAACATCAACCCAAATAGTAAATAGGCCTTATATGTTATCTGCACTCTTCTAAAACAATTGCAGTGCAGATGTGGTGCACAGCTTTTGTTTGAATTCTAAAATTCAACTTTGATGGAAAATACACTTACCTTTTTGCCTGATGGTGGAATTTTCTTTCTCTCCAAAATTTGTTTTTATCTTTTACTTCTGTTTATTTATTTATTGTTCTATTTCTAATATGCAATACTGTAGAGCAAGTAATTGGCATATATGCCTAAACACTGACGTTTTTATGGTCCTTTTTTCTTGTCACCCACCATTTCACTTAATTTCAGGCTGAGGAAATCTCTTTAAAAATAAATAAATAAAGACACATAATAGCTTACAATATGCAGTGCATTATAGGAATTCTGATAACATAAGAAAATCATTTATTTTGGGGATATACCGTACATCCTGAAGTTTTGAAAATTAAAAAATAATCTCAGAATCATTACATTTTACATTCTCTCCATACTTTTGCTCCCCTGGTTGCCCTTTTATCATTCCACTAGGCTTAACACAAAAACCAGTGTTTGGGATTTAGGACGGCAATCAATGGATTAGAGCTCACGGATAGAATACTAAGACAGAGGCGAGCCACACATCCAGTCTGTCTTCGAGGTGATGTTTCACATAATTAATCTGCCTAGCTTCACTAGACTCTTGCCATATTTCACGATGACACTAATAATGCCTAATTATATAATGTTGTAAAATCTTGGTTGGTGTTTAAACATGCAATTTAGGTAGTGTAATGGTGCATATAATGTATTTTCCTTTTAATCACTCTGGGTTTTTCGTGGGGAACTGAAGGAGTGAGGCTTTGCATTTCAATACAGCCACTTGATTTGGGAGTATGGTTGTTGCTGTTGTTGTTTTTCAACAGATACTGTTTACTCTGAGCTCTGCCTCCCAAAATTCCCCCCTACTCCTCTTCTGGAGTCAACTCAAAGACCCCCTGCTGGCAGCTCAGCGGAGCAGCTTTATCTGGGTTCTCCGCTTTCCCTTCTTTCCACAAGCCTCTTCTCATTGTGTCACCCCAATATGTCAGCCACAAGCTGCAAGTAACAGTCACAAACTATATCTCAAGGATGAGAGACCCATTCATTAGAGCATCAACACTAGCTCTCTCAACATTCGCTCTTTTATTTCCTCCTACTCCATATACATATAAATGAAGGCGAACAAGGAAGCAGGGAACTGGATGGGTTGTTGACAACAGTTGAGGGAATTAATGTACAACAGAGGTAAATTTCTAAGTTAGCCCTTCTGAGGGATTCTTTGAAAAGTATTTCGTCCGTGTGCAACAAGGAGCAACGTGCCATACGTTTTCCCTGAAGCCGTGTACCGTATGTATCTACAAGAAACGCCACAAATGAAGCTCGATCCAATGAATCACAGGCCCATTATGTTTTCAATGTCACCTTAGCTTTAAACTTCCAAAGTAATGCCTGTTTGGATCTTTGTTTCTTACATGAATAAATAATCCAGCTTCTCTGAAGGGAAGTTTGTCCCCTTTGGTTATTTTAAGAGGGTGCATGGAAGTTTCTCTTTGATGATAGTTTAGGCATTACTAAGATTACAATGATATAACAAAGCCTGCCGAGTCTGGGGAACACGATCACAAGCCTAGTTGGGGGTGCTTTTGAAGCCTAATGAAAAGTACACTTTATTTGAACCCTCATAAACTATTAATTAGGCTTTAGGCATGACTTTGCTGATGTCAAAGCTGGTTGTCAAGAGAACATGCTGTACTGTGATAAGGCATGACAATGTCATAAGACATAAGGTGCTTACGTTGAGTACCCCCTGTTGGCCTCGTGGAAATACCCAAATCACTGTAAAGAACTTCCTCGAGGGTATTATGGCTTTTGTACAGTGGTTACTGCTGAATGTGCGTGGCTGGTGTTTTTGGGTAATCAGAGAAAGCTCGGCTTACGTTCTGTAGTTTGCTATCTGCTTTGTTTAGCAACCACATCTTCATGGGCTCATACGAACCTTACAGTTTATTTTGGACATGCCATTGTACTTCCCTCTTTTGTTGTCGTCATATCGCTTACGGTTCTTTTTGATTGTTGATTGAGGACTAAGGATCATTTTTAGACACAAAAACATGATTTCGCTATTGGGAACAAGTCGAACCTCACTGAAAAGATAGATAAAAATTTATGCTCAGTTATGAGAACATTGGATTTGCCCAGCCAGAATTATTTCTACTGCATAAAAAAAAGAAGATACCCCCTCCCCTTAAACAGTCTGTCAAAAGATAGTTATAGGACAAAACACTGTGGCTTCACAGAACAGGAATGTTTTGCCAAGACATGAGGAAGATGCTGAGAATACATCACCGGCTTCCCCCGTTCTCTCATCCTTTCTTTCCCTTCACTTTTCATGGATTCCTACCGATTTTTAAGAGATATAAGAGACCACTCAACCCCCTCTCCCCCTTCCTGATTTAGCGTTTTTATGTCTCTCTCACCAGGCTTGCAGAATACATTTTTCCTCATGTAAGCAAAACATTGTCACTGCAGTAGTCCTGTAAAGAAGAGTATTTATTCCATTCTTCTCTGGCTATAAGGATATGTAAAGATATCTGAGCCTCCTAGTGAGCTCGCCTTCCATGCAGAGTACATGCAGGCAGGTAGGTGGGCCTAACGTGGTGTAAACCAACATGTCAGCCATTCAATCAGGCATTAAATCTCACTCCTTCCCTATGAATACATTTAAAATGGATTTTAGCTCAATGCTGCCTGTCATGGAGCTTGTTAGAATGCACAGCACACTGCCAGCTCATTCACTATATTCAAAGAGGCAGAGGACGTCTCGCAGCCTTGTATGCTGTCAAACCGCTAGATTAAGAAAGTGAATGTTAACTAACATGATCAAACACTCATGACTCCATAATGATCATCCCGGCTATATGTTCCCAGACCATAATGCATAAATGTGAATGTAATTAAATATAAAGTTAGTTAACCTAAATCGGAGTCAGATCAAAGTAGCGACTGTGTCCAAGGCTGATCACTTGTAATCTTAAAATAGGAATGTAATTTGGTGATCAGAGGCGAAATGTCCTCCATAGCAAGCACAGCGAGACTCAAACCAAAAGTGAGGATCAAATAAAGAGACGGCCACAGTTGAAACAGACTCATGATCTCCTAAATTAAGACTTATGTACAGTATATGAATGTTAAAATTCCCTGCAATAATGACTTTGTTGTTGCTTAGCACAGTAAAAGATAGCATCTCTATGAGTTGTGACCAAAAACTGGCATTTGGTTTTGGGAATGGCAGATAGCACATCAAACCAGCTTCTATAATTCAAATTTCATAGATAATTTTAAACCTGAGCTCCTCAAAGCTCCAAAATTCACCAGCAGCAGCAGGGCTACATTTTAAATGTTTTTTTGAGCACAAAAGCACGGCCTCCTACTTGGCCACTGGTCTTGGGAAAGCTGATAAATGGAGCTCTTAATCAGAGGGCACAGTTGGATATGTTCACCATGCCTCAGCCTAGTTTCAGTCAGGAGTGAAAAATCCGTGAAAAAAGAGGAAATGAAGTCATATAGACTGAAACTCTTGAGAATGCAAGAATATTAAGCGTCAGGGGAATTGATGTTTTCCTTGCTGATATGCATGCAGCAGAGCAATGTATGCACAGGCAAAGAGGTTATATTACAGTTTAATAAGCAATTGAGCAGCAGAATAATGATGAGGCTGTCAGGAGGGTTACAGTAGTTTGGTCTGCCACATTAGAATGATGGGCTCTTAATTTAAAAGTCAAACATATCCTTTTAACAAGAACCATTTTATGTCATCAGTGATGTCTGATGCATTTAAAATTATCAAATTATGTCTTGCATACATCTACACAATGCAATATACTCAAAAAGTGACAACCCATATAAAAAACATGCAATATTTTCACTAAATGTGTCAGTATCAAACAAATTGGGACAAAAAAATTTCACCATTGAAGCATTTTGGATTTTTCAAAGTTTGAGTCCCACAGCTGCTGACATGAACCAGTTCAAAAACCTTTGGGAGTCCCGATAATTGCAAGTGACTTCACTTTCAAAGTGACAGTCACTTTTTTGCAAGACTGTGTCATAATAACAAATTTTACAGAGATGATGTATTCAAAATGGCCGCGGCAGTCAGGTTTAAACGATAAGTAGCCACTTGTCAACAAATAAAGTGCATGTCAAGGGTTTTTTTAGGAGTTACTCCACTATCAGCCCCACACACCCAAGGTATTGCACCCTCTCGTGATGTTGTACCCCCTTCACCTCAGCCACTCTATATGGATATCAACAGAAAAGACAGCAGTGTGGCTTAAAAGCTAAATTCATACCAAAAAGAAATAATCGATAATGCACAAATTGTCCTGATACTGAGACGTAATGGAAGAGGTGGAGGTTTGCTGCACCAAGTCCATTAATTCCCCATATCAAGCATATTGTGCCTATTGTGCATTATAGCACATATACCATGGTCACTTGCCGACGATAAAAAATTAGGGAGGCTTATTTAATTTAGGGAGTGATATGCACAGACAATAAAAATTTTATACCTGCACTATTTTTTATGGGTCAGACTAATATCTGGAACAGCCTACAGAGATGCTACCAGCTGATTCAGCTGTTCACCTGGAGCCACTGCACTGTGGACACTGGATTTGCCAAAATTGAATAAATACACCACATATCTACACAAAAATGGCTCGGCTAGCTCAGTATTGATGGTAACCTTACACCAAATTTGATTGACAATTCCCGTAGTTTCAAATTCCAAGATGGATGTTGATGCTACAAGTCAGAAGATATTATTTACGATACATACCACATGACTTGAACGCAACATAAGGACTGTGCCTCCTCAGTCGGGATGAAGAAGTCAGAGGCTGCTGACGCTTGTGGCTGAGCTGCTTCTTGGGAATGAGGCAGCAGGGAAGTTTCACAGTTCGTGCCCTGAATTCTGATAACAGTGGAGGTGGATCACATCTCGCCTCCCTCTGTTTTTTTTTTTTTTTTTGCTATTCATGAATACAGTGAGTGAGTGATGAGATATAGAGAACAACAGAAAAGGAGTTGGACCGCCTTAGGCCAGGACCAAGGACCAGTGAATAATTGAAAAGTCCTGCCACATTGGGTCAGGCTGTTTCCTCCGATTGGATCAATTGCATTCTGACGGCATGTCGCGGCGATGTGAGTGACACAAGGGTTCGCTTTAAAGAGCACAGGGGGGACAGATAAGTCAACAGCCTCCAGAGTCTGAGTCACATTATCAAGAAACGCCTCCAGCAGCCACTGTTTATGTGCAGCTGTGGTATGTGGACAAAGGCTCGGTTTGCTAGGTGCACACAGTTTAGGTATACTTTGGGAAAAAGTCGATGGTGATCTATCTGTGCTAGGTGCAGATTAAGTGTGTGCATGTGCATGAAGACGTGTAAATATGTGCCTACAAGTGAATTTGTCATGTCATGGAAATGGGTCATAAATCAGCCCTGACCCAGGTTTAATTGCTCCCTCAGCAGTCATTTCATTGTTTTAAATGCCTCCCCACCATGGCACGGCAACACAATAAGTTCTTGTGGCAGCGTTTTTAAGACAACCCAGTAACAAATGCTGCTGGTGGCGGTGGAATTGCTTTCTTGAGACAAGCTGAACAACCAAGCATAGCGTTATGTTTCTTCGCCGAATCGATCCTTTGGAAAGGATGCTGTTTGAATTAGGCTTCTCGCTCCGAGACGATTTCTAAGCACTAAAGTGGTCCAATGTTTATTCATTGCTTTGGCTATTTATCTAAGGGGGTAGGAAGCAGTGGGTGTAAGAGAATAGGTCCATTTCACAAAATACTCTTAATTCCTTAATTTGCTTTTCCAGTTAGGCATATTCAAAGGAATCAAAAAAAATCCTTTAAACTATCATTTTAACCTCACACCTCATTTAGTCCATTTTAAAAATCAGTAAATATTGAGCCTCTGCCCTGCTTCTAAATACAACTCTATCCCAAATAATGATGGATCAATATAAAACGTTGACATTCATTGTAGCGGTTCACAGTGACAAATTAATGCCGCCGCTTCATGTCACCCGTGTCTCTCTCCAGACATTAAAGGCAAAACTGTCGCATGCTTTCCCCCGCCGTCAGTGCCAGCGACGAACAACCGAGTGTGAACAGCCAGACGTGAACTCGGTGCTGAGGTCGGTTATTTTCGGTGGAAGAAGTGCTGCAGCGAGTTTCCAGTGCCAGACCCCCTGCTGAGCGTTTTCTCTCTGCCAGCCTCCAGCAGCTAGCAGAGATGAGCTGTCTGGGAAGGGAGTACA
>OMLF01049230.1:0-13380 GCA_900302615.1 Holocentrus rufus | reverse complement strand
AGTACATTCGGGGCAACAAAGAGTCAGTCCCTTCAGAAATCCGTCGGATCCTCCTCCGCGAGGCCGTGATTGGCAATGGTCCTGCCGCCGCCCGCCGCCGCCACCTTTCGACGCCGTCCCGTCGCCTTCGGGCTTTCCCTCGGGGGGCGGGGTCAGCCCCGATCCCCCCTCCGGCGCCCCCCAAGGGTCACTGCTCGGCGGGTAGAAGTCGTCGTCGAAGCCGCAGAAGCCCTCGTCCACGCCCTGGTCATAGCGCTGGTAGGTGGAGGCGTGCACCTCGTTCTCCCTGGCGGTGATCTCCAGCGTGCTGTTCCACATGCCATAGCCGAAGTAGATGAGGACACCTTGAGGATACACACACACACACACACACGCACAGCAACACACATGTAGCCACAAATATAAACACACTCAGCATGTTAGAGCTAAATGCAATATTCAAGAGCTCAAACACAGATTTTAAAGTGCGGAGAAACATTTAAAATCTGTATAAATGTAGAAATTATTCATCCCACTCCGAGTGAGTCAGAAGCAAACAGCAAACCTACTCAAACAGCATAAATCAATTTAACAAACAACAAGCACCAGACTCCATTAATTCTGCCACAACACAAGCAGTAAAAAAAAAACACAAAGATAAACCAACGGCAGGACGAATAGTGGTGAAATGGAATATATCCACGCTGCATTGACAAGCAGACACACACACACACACACACACACATACACACAAGCACAAACACAGGTGCACACTTGGATATGAGCGAGGCAGGAAATAAAAGTGAGAGAGACTTCCTCACTGCTCCATAAAAACACACACACCGAGACAAAAAATGGGACACACATTCAAAACTCATCCAGCGAGAACCAAATCATCCCACCGCTTAATGTCTAAACAAGGCGACTTCACAGCTTTAGCACAGGAAAAATGTGAATTTGGTCTTACAATATTGACAATAAAAGTGCTAAAAAGATCCAAGTTGTTGTAAACTGTTATCCACAGAGCGGGGACTCTTACCGACGAGGCACCAGATAGCGAATCGTATCCAGGTGATGGCAGACAGTTTGAGCATGAGGTAGATGTTGACCAGCATGGCCGAGGCGGGCACAAAGGGCACGCAGGGCGCCATGTAGGGCAGCCGCTTGGGGTTCTCCGGCTGCTGGAGGATGATGATGATGAGCAGGGCGATGAAGACGATGAAGAAGATCAGTAGCAGCAGAGCCCACCAGCGACCCTCGCCGATGCTGCTCGCTCCTGTGAAGCAAGTTGGCAAAGAAAGAAAGAGAAAGGGACAGTGGAGAGGTTATATGAGATTTGGAAATTGGGTTGGAAATCAGAAACAACAGAATGTGGCAGGCTAAGCTATCTTTATTCCGACTAATTTTCATGGGAAATTTCTACAAACAGGTCGATTTGTCGCTAAAAGTTGCTAAATGAGGTTTTGATGTCATTGCGTAATGATGTCATTATGTAAAACTGCATCATTAAGTGGAATACACAAAGACGTTACTTAAATTGACTAGCCGTCTCGGTGAAAGCCATGATTTGAAATTTGTTAGTTTAGATTTGTTTGTTCATTTTCACATATTTTATTACAATATAAAGTAATATAAAGTTTTTATTTAGTTAGTTTTTATATTTTTTATGATGTTTTATGTCATTTAGAGGGAAAATGTGTTCATTTGAGCATTTGAGCCACTTTTCAGAAAGCTGTTAAAAGTTTCAAAAAAATTCTAAAAGTAGCTAACTTTGTTGCTAGGTGCTTTTTGAAAAAAAAAAGTTGTCAGGACAGTCTGAAAAGTTGCTAAATCTAGCAACAAAATTGCTACATTGGCAACACTGTTTGGCTTCAATTTATATTCTGCAAAGAGCCTAACACAGACGGCAAATGAGTCTCAGTCTAGCAAAGAGCAAATGAAGAGGTTGTAAAGTAGCTGTTCACACTGTTGTTTGTGCTGCATGTAAAGTTTAACGACATGTTAAATGCCAAAACAGTGCGACTGTGGCAGGAATGCATTTGTTTTAAGGGGCAAAATAGTTTCCAATTAATTTTGACGGTGTTCTCCCTCAACTGTGAGCCGTGTCCACCACAGTCCAGTGAGCAGCACGGTGCCGCGCTGTCAACGCTGTCAGCGGCAATTCCCCTGGACTCATTTACTGTGATAAACAGTTGCATTTCAAGGACAAAATAAGAGACAATGAAAGAATCTGAGGTTATGAATTCTGCGCTACATGATGATAAGTGAGGTTTTGTTGCCAATATGTTTTTTCCTATTCAGTGGAGAGGCCTTTTTAAATATCATTACTGTTGATGGATTGGTAGCAGGCCTCCCATTCTTGTCTATAGAGGAAACAGTGGGGATTCAGGTATAAAGCACTTTCCACATTTCCTCACCAAAAATGATGAAAGAGCAGAAAGCGAAGATGAGGATGAAGAGGAGCAGCACACACACAGTGACTGTTTTCCCTGTGGCAGGAGTCGGCCTGTCCATCTTGCCCGGCAGGCCCAGTCTGATCCTCAGGGTGTAGTAACGCGGTCCAATCAGCTTCTTCAGACGCCGCGACATCCCGCTCTCCGACTCCTCCGCCTCGATGCCCGTGGTCATATCCACCGTGCCGTAGTTTGGGTGGCTGGCGGTGTAGGCGGTTTTATCCGGCTTGCCGATCAGCATCTCGTTGTCACCCAGCGACGGCAGGTTCTTGGCTCCGCAGGTGTTGGTGGGCGGACCCCCGTACTCGTCGGCCTCGCTGGTCGGCGAGCAGGCGTCTTTCTCGCACTCGGCCAGAACTCCTTCCTTCCTCTTGTTGTTCTGCTCCTCGGACAGGAAGTTCACGAAGCCGTGGATGTCGCCTTCGGGTTGGTAACGTAACAGCAGCACACACAGACTCACCTGCAGACCAGGATTGGGCACAATTTAATTATTCACCTAATAGCAGAAAGAACTGATCTTAAAGGAACAGTTCACACAAAATACAAAAGCAATATTTTTCCACCCTTTTTGTATTTTGGGTGAACTGTTCCTTTAATGTCATCAAATTAACAAACAATAAAACTGCATACTGATCGAGACATCACAGCTGTCTTCTTATTGCATTCATTGTTGTACCCAAGCAGCTATTTGAATCTGTTAAATTTGTTCTCTTTAATCTGTCAGGAGAGCATCTGGCAATCTGGTAATCAGTCATGTGCGCTATGTTTTTATTTCTACTTCAGAGTGTTTGTTCCAGTTTATTATAAGCTGCCAGACAGAGGTGGGAGAACTGCATGACAAGCAACTTAAATGGGACTTCCGCAGCTTTCACAGCTCATTGCGTTCTCACGCTGCAATTTCAGAACGCGGCACAGGAATGATAGAGCTAAGCGGGGGAAAAACACACACATCTCACCGGCTCCCATCAAGACCAAATAAATGTTTTTCGGTAAGCCAAATCTTCACTGTCCACAGACTGTAAAATGTTAAGAATAACAAACAAAGCGTTATCAGCCTGCGCTCAAAACTGTTACTGTTTGCAGCTGCTGCATCTTTCCAAACTCAGTCTTAGGCAATATGGGAGCGTGCATGCAAAAAAAACATTTAACAATAGAAAATAAACATGTTTCAGAGAGTCACTAAGGACAGCTCAGGCCAAAACATGTTTGCACATTCCTGTATTGCCTAAAAATGTTAATAATAAACCTATGTAGTGCTGACAAAGGCAAAGAGACAGGAAGCAAAGCCAGCAAGTCAGCTGCACCCTGCAAGCACCCAGATGGTCTGGGTATATGTATAGCATCAGTGTCCATCCACTCACCAGGGTGTAGGCCAACAGGGTCCCTATGGACATCATCTCTATGAGGTCTCTGAGGCTGACCAGGAGGGACAGCAGGGCAGCCAGACAGCCCGACACCACACAGGCCACCGCGGGGGTCTCTGTGTAGGAAGACACGTTGGCCAGGAACCTAAACACAGACACACACACGACAGAGTGAGACACAGCGGCACGTTTCATCCACGCTGATATGAGAAATAAACAGCACTGAATAAGCGTCTGCCTCGGTGTACTGACTTAAACAGCAGGCCGTCCCCAGCCATGGCGTAGATGACCCTAGGCATGGGGAACAGGGAGCCCAGCAGAGAGACAGTGAGCCCGGCTATGGAGCCTACCGCCACAATGTACTTGGCGAACATACAGCCGTGCACGGCAAACATCTCCATCAGCGGGGCGTCTGCATCAATCTCACTGTATGGCACCATGAGAGTCAGGATTACAGAGACCTGGGGCGAGGAGGGTTAAATACAGAGAGTGGAGGTTAATGACAGGACCGGTTTAAGGAAAGGAAAGGAAAAGCAGAAACAAAGGGTGGACTAAAAACATAATCCATTTTGAATTCTGTATAACTGGTTCATAGTCTTATTTCTTTGTTCTAACATTTGATAAGTTTTCTTCCAGGCGACTATTTCTGTTTGATCTCAAGATTCCCAAATGATCCGCATTTGTTCACGTCGCCACTGAAGGATGGAGCCATTTTTCAATTCTGTTTGATTGTAAACATTTCATTTGCATGGAGTGTATCCCAATGAGTTGTGTTCAAGTGAAGAGAAGTTCTTTACAAGGCTCAAATAGCTAATTCCAACATTTTGAAAAATAAATGTAGCCTCAAAGAAACCATGTGGTTTTTTATGGTTCATACATTCCCTTCCAATTTTGATAACATCATTCTTCAGATGATTTATTAGTGAAATATTTTTATGTGGCTATTTTGAGAATAAGCATGAAGAAACCTAAACTTGTGTTATTTATTTTTAGACCATGACTCAGTATAGGCTCAAACTATGTAGGTCTATAACTCTAACTCTAGGACTCACATGAAAAAAAAAAAAAAATCCAAGGAACATCAGACTGGAGGAGGAACATTAGAACAATTACAATTTTGTTATTTTGTTGTTATGTTCAAATTATTACTATAATTAAAATTCTTCAAATAAATCCAGTGCATGCACGTTCGAATTACAGTAAGGTCAGGATCAAGGTTAGGGTTTCATGCTGAGATAAATGGTCTCACACTGCTGTGCTATATTTGCACAACACACACATATCACAACACACTGCAGAAGGCACATACACATCACAAGCAAAATGTGCATGACTCATTCTCTCTCTCTCTTTCTCTCTGTGTGTGTGTGTGTGTGTGTGTGTGTGTGTCTTTGATCCTTGCGTCTGACGTGTGAAATCATGCGGGGCCATCTGTCACAGATAGACCGTGTGCTGCGAAAGAGAGGGATTTGGATGAACAGATTATGGAGGAATAAACACAGAGAGAGAGGGAAAAATAAAAAGACTAACCCTCACCGAGGGAAAGAGAGAGAGAGATCTGTACTCCCTTGTTGCCTGATGCCCTTTGACCCCTCGTCCAATCCAGGCACAGGCATATTGTGTGCGAACCAATCAGAGAGGACTATACTAATCTAGAGGGGATGATGCAACCAATCCCAGTTAACCTTCTTTGTTCGAAAGAGCAAAGCTAATCCCAGGCTTTGTCCCAATACACTTCTCAGTCTTGAAGTGTAGAAAACCATCCCACGTCTGAAAATGCCCAAAACACAGGTACACTTAATCCACACTTAATGAACCGTTGCCTTAAAATACCACTTCAGAGAGGTATTTTGGGCTAAGTGTATCCCACAATGCATCAGGAGTCTGGGTGCAGAGAGGAAGGAATTGCAATTAAGATAATGGGCAAGAAAACATTCCCGTGTAAATCAAAGTTATTTTAGACAACCATAGCTTCTGTTTCTATGAAAATACCCAGTATAAATTTGGCAAGCAAATCTAATTATTTGCTTATTTATTTACATCTAGTTGTTCATTCATCCTCTTTATGTCACCACTAGTGCTGCTGCAACTGGAAACACTTTTGTCAATTGTATCCTGATGTGCATTGCCAAATAAATAAATAAATAAATAAAGATTTTAAAAAAATACTTGCAGTCTTCTTGCCTACTTTGGCCACTTTGAGGAAATACACACCTTAAGTATCCGCTTGGCTGAGTACAAAGTGTGGGTATTGGGACAAAGCCCCTGTGTGTCTCACATTGTCCCTTTGCACTGTATGTGAACCTCTGCTGTCCTTGTGTGCAGGTACCTTGAACCAAATGTCTTCAAGAGAAATTTCTATGCATGCATTAATCCTGAATTACAGTAGCTAGAACACTGGGATGATAGAAGTCAAAGTCATTTCAAAGCTCCTTGAGAGTGACAGAAAGAAAAAAAAAAGATTTTGGGACATGAGGAGGGGGCAATATAGAGACAAGAGATGAAAGTGGGAGAGAGAGAGAGCAAGAGAGAGAGAGAGAGAGGAAGACGGGCTAGGCTATCTGAGAGGACGTGGTTGAGTTTTGTAGTTAATGATGCAATCTTTGCCTCAGGCGACGCTGAATAAGTCTCAAACTCACTCCTGATAGGCCGCTGTTGCGCAGTACCCATAGCAACAACAGTCCTGCACGAATGTGTCAAAGTCAGAAATCTGCTGGGCTCTGCAAGCAGAATATCTAATGATCTGAGATAAGATACATGCACGCAAAGTGTCTTGAACTGAGTGTGTGTGTGTACAGTAGAACTTCCATGAGATAAAGATTCTATTTCCGGCTTTCTGCAGGACTTCACATAAATTTAAAGTTTTTTTTAAGACCTCTTATCTGTCGTCATAATTGAGTGAGAACTGAAAAGTAAAACTGCAAATCAGTGCTTCATCACTAGAATTAAGTTTTTGTTAGTCGTATTGAAATTGAAATGAGAATCAGTAAACACACACACACACACACACACACACACACACACACAAAGAAAAACAGTAAGTTTTCCTGAATCTTCTGTTATGTCACTTTACTCCCAAGAACAACAGTGAGCAAAAACGTGTGCGGTTGCTAAAGCAATATTGTGAGTAGCCAGACTGTGTTTTGTAATGTCCAGCAGTGTGTGTGTGTGTGTGTGTGTGTGTGTGTGTACAGCGCTACTCACAGAGACATAGGCAGTGAGGCAGGTGATGAGCGAGGCAGTGATGGCGTAGGGGATGGAGGTGTTGGGACTCTTGGCCTCCTCTCCTGTCGTTGCGATGATGTCAAATCCAATGAAGGCATAGAAACAGGTGGCTGCACCCTGCATCACCTGGAACAGCATGTAAACAAGAGAGACAGCGGTTAACACATAAAATAACCACATCTATCCGTCTATTTATCTATCTTGGTTTGATTGGTTATATTTCTTCAAAATATTGACTGGAAAATGCACTTTCCACTCTGTTTCATCTAATTATAGATGCTGCTCCTATTGTGCATGTGTTTGTATAGTGCAACAGCAAGCAACTGCAAGCAAACTGCAAAGTGCAACTGTGGCCACAAGGTGGTATCAAATGACCTGAGTGCCCCTGATCAGGAGGTGAAGGGTCAGAGAGCAGAGGTCAGACTCATCTTGGAGAGTTCAGGTGATAGCAAGTTAGCAATGCCCATGTTAGCAGCCATGGCTATGAATGAGCAATCAGTTTTATAGTGGGCAAACAAAGTTACCTCTGTTATGCTAGATACAACAAAACTGCAAAGCTGAGTCAGATTTGTCATCTGTCACCATGACAGCAAGTGGACTTTTAAGATGAAATAAGGAGTGGACTCGCCATGCTGTTTCAATCAGCAAGAGAGGAAGAACAGAGAACCTGGATGTATTGTACCAACTTGGCAAGGAGGATGGATTATATGTGTAATGCCCAGGCACAGGGGAGAAGGCTGCAAACTCTACATTAGGTAAGACATTAAGTTTTGTTTTGACAACTTGTAAATTAATTTAAATTTGTTAATAGCAAAATAGTTGGGTCTGGTTCGGTTCCAGGAAGTAGCCTTTATTTCGATTTGATTTTAGGACCCATGAAGACCTCTACATGTATGTGTGTGTACACGTGCATGAGCTTACCCCTGACCAGCCGAAGGGCAGGAACCTCCCCTCGTCCCAGTTCTCTCCGTTGACAAAGAACAGCCCGGCGATCATCATGAACACCCACACCATGAGGTTGATGACGTTCAGGACGTTGTTGAAGCCCACAGAGTTCTTCACCCCCAGAGCAACGATCACCGTCACCAGCATGGCTATCAGCAACGCCAGGAGGTCCGGGTACGACTGCTCCCCTTTACCTAGAGGGTACACACACGCACATACACATAAATAAGAGTTGTACATTAAAAAGTATACAGACAAACATGCATACACACACAGCCAGAAATATACATTTAAAATTTTGGGAGATTAGCCTTTCGTCAACTTCATGACAACATAAGACATCAAAATCATCCACATCTCCCTGGTAAACTGTTTACTCTGGTGCTCCATGCTAACTCTTTAGCATTCACTATGCTGAGTGACAGAAGGCGACTACGATTATCTTAAAAGTGAGTAAATGAGAAATGCATCGCTTAAGTTAAATGGCAAGCAATCTTACATGATAAGTGCCTCAATTTGGGCATTTTGTTTGGGAGAATATGAATGAAATATAGTGCAGAAAAACCTGCTGTTTTGACCCTGCAGGCACTACTTCCTTTATGCAGTAAGAAGTGAATGTGATGCATGATAAGCCAGACTACATCAGCAGAGGTAGTGATATTTGATTTTTAAAATTTATGAGTCTACAGGCCATTTAACATAAAACTGCCACCATTTTTTCTACTAAAAGGTCGGTCTTTTCATTCTAGACAATGGTAATGGCCTGCTATCATTTACGCTGTATGCAACGTTAGCATGCAGCATCAGAGTGAATGACCTACCGGGGACACATGGATGATACTGACTACATGTTCCAATCAAATGACAAAAAAAAGCTGACCAGTGGGCATGAAGACTCTGTGTAATCTTTTAGGCAGTAAGACATAAACTATAAGTAAACATAATAAGGATTTGATTTAACCTGTTTGGCACTGTCACATTTGGAAACATATTTTAAATAGGTATGGTGCCAATCACAGGAAAGCATGATATTGATTTCCCCGTAATTTTCACACTCCTTTCTGTGATTTTCTGATTTAAAACTCATTAAAACGACCACTGGATCCATCTCAGAGGACAACATTACACAGGAGCCCACTCTTAACCCACACACAAACACACCCATTCTCTCTTTCTCTTTGTTTCTCTCTCTCTCACACACACATACACACACATGTAATTAATGAGTAATGGGACACATTTTGTGCTAAATTCCACGCTTTTCCAGAGGTGTGGAGGAGTTGTCATTTTTTTTCCATCAGGAAAAAGGAAACATTAACTTTCCATTACAGTGTGGAACAGCTGGCGGTGCAGCCTGTCATGTGACCACTCCCACCGCTCTGTCAGTGGCCAACAGGAAGACACTGACAGGGCGGGGTCGCTCACATGGACGTGACTGGCACAAACATTAGCTATAGAATTACACGGGATTGGCAGGCTTTCCCTGTCATGTTAAATGACCTAGAAAAACATTAATGGATCATTTGGATTTCCTTGATGCTGCAACTGCTGTTACTTTCCATAATAATGTTAGAGTTCCAAGGAAAACTGTGAAACTCCCATTTGGATGCTTCTTGAGGGAAAAAAAAATCTTGGCATGAGCTGTTGGATTTCCAAGATGATATTGCTTTCAGTTTTAATATGTTTTCCAAAGGTGTTACTCTAATAATAATTCAGACACAGCGGTCCACATTGCCAGTGTCGTGCAGTTATTTCTGTTTTACACACGACACTGCTCCCCCTGATACTTTGCCCGATGCAAATCCTATTCAAAACACAAGCACTTGATTGTATCTGTTGTTGTGGGGCTGCAGGGTGGAGTAGCGAGTCAGGTGACCGTCTTTCAGTTACGCTCAAGCTCAAGCTGCTGCTCCAAGCATTTGCTCTGCTGAAGTGTCCTGAATCTCTCCAAGCCCCAGAGACGCTGCTCTGTAGCCGACCCTGACCTCTGACCTCCAACCAACCATCAGCTGAGATGCTGTTGGTGTTACTTCAAATCTCAAAATACTGTAAACAGTATGAGATTCCTGAAGGACAGTGACAATGTACTGAGATTGTCATTTTGATGCATATAATATGCATATTTACTTTATATTGTATTTATGCTATATTTCTCTTGTGACCTATTTTCCGTCTAATTATCTCAGCTGCCACTCAGCTCCATGTTTCACACTGGCCGAAATATTACAGACAAATAAAACTATTGCCTCTAAGGCTTCTGCTGATGATGTGTCATAGTACATACATGTCAAATGCATGCAGTGCAATCAAATGATATCATACAAGTATACATGCAAGGCTCCTCTCTCTCTGTCTTTCTCTCTCTCTTCAATCTCTGCATCATCGTCATGTGACAGAGATTCTGCAGTCGCATTTTGATTGCTGACAATTTCAATTTCAGCCATCTCTTCTTTGTCGATAACCTTTTAAAGTGTTTTTCAGCTTGCAAAACACATTGGAGTGAATGGAGAGATGACTCAAACTGGAATTGTCAATTATCAAAGTGTGAGCATAGAAAGAACTGATGTGGTTGAGTGACTTTCTGTGGCTTTATATTGTGAAAATTAACGTGTACAAACCAATGATTTAACTTTCATATTCCTTTAAATTATCTACTTTCTCCCTTTTTATTTAAGTGGACAGTTATTTCACTTTTACATAAGTAAATTTTCAGCAAGTTATCAGTTCTGCTACTTCAGTGAGCTGCTTTCCACCCCTGGCCAAGTCTCAAACTCTAATTTTAATTCAAACCTTGCAATCAACCCTTAAATCGACTTCTCCTCAAAACGAGAGACAGCCAGAGAAAGTCTTTCCTCCAAAGTGCCAGGACTCCAGCTGCTCCTTCTCACGAGCGTTGCGACACCAGCGCGCATCCCCTCTCCCCACTCACCCAGCCCGTTGAGCGTCCCGATGTGCGAAATCATGAAGTTGCTGATGCTGTGGTTGGCCAGCGAGTCGGCCATGCTGCTGAGGGCCGACGCCCCCGCCGCCGTGCCGATCAGATACTCCAGGATCAGGTTCCAGCCGATGAAGAACGCCACGCACTCCCCGACCGTCACGTAGCTGTAGGTGTAGGCCGAGCCGGTCGTCTTAGGCACGCGCACGCCGAACTCCGCGTAACACACTCCTGTGGGAGAGAGGTGGAGACCCCCACACACACACGCCAGGAATATCTTTAGACACTGATATAGACTCCAGCAAGAAATCTGATAGCATTGTAATGCAGGTGGAAGGCTTAGCTGAAGGTATTGATGCTTGTATTATGATAGTATTAAAATATCCCTTGTGTATCCTCTAATATTATGGCTTTGCCCTTGTAATAAGTGCTTACTTATTAAAAGGCTATAAATCAGCTGTATCAGTTCAATAGTGATGAGGATGACAGTACCTTTCATTTTAAGACCTACACTGTGTTGTAGTCTCCTTAATCTAATAGCTTTCTATATCCAGACAAGTATGGCCAGGCTGCTGCTATCTGCCCTGGATGTTCTCCCTGGGAGAGATTAGTGTGTGTGTGTGTGTGAGAGAGAGAGAGAGAGCAGGAGAGAGTGTTAGACAGTATGCATGTCCTTGTGTGTGTGTGCGTGCCCTCCAGTCTCACCCGACAGTATGGAGGCCACGGCGGCGATGATAAAGGACACAATGACCCCCGGCCCGGCCATCTCCTTGGCAACCAGCCCGGAGACCACGTACATCCCCGTGCCGACGCAGCTGCCCACGCCCAGCGACACCAGGTCCACCGTGGACAGCACCCGCGCCAGCCTGGTCCCGTGGGCACCGGTGCCCGAGGCGGATGAGTCCAGCATGGACTCCACGGGCTTGGTCCTCAGGACGCGGGACGCGAAGGTGTTCCACGCCGACCCCCACTGTATCCTGCGGGGGTCCAGCTTCCCCACCAGACCGCTCATGCTGACGGCCGAGGTCAAAGGTCAGAGTCCGAGGGAAGAGGTTCACAAGGAAAAGCGGGGAGCGGCTGTTTTTTTGGCACTCTCCCTTCTCTCCTTTAACTCAAGCAGAGGCGTCGAGCGCTGCGGACGAAGAGTTCTTCTTTATCCAAATGATGGAAGGGTGAGATCAAAAAGAAGATAAGATATTTGCCTTGGCCTCGGTCCTTCCTCTCGCTCTCAGTGGAAGACCATCTTACTTTTTCCCCACATGGCGACAGAGATGGTTATCTGCAGGGGAAAAAAAAAAGACAAAAGGATTTATTTTGCAAGCATTTCACTTGCTAATGCTAATTTTTGATCGCTCACACACACCGAGGCACAGAGGCCCAAAGTCAGGGCTGTATTGTAAGTGTTGGAGTCGTGAAATTACAACGTTAGAAATGCACAATACTCTTTTGTGTTTAACCCTGAAACAATCATGCTATATTCAGTGGCTCAAAAGATACTGTAGATCTAAGTCTGCATTACCAAAAGCAGTCTAAATCAAGTTTTTAATAAATATAAAGCATTCAGTTCTGACTGTCTGGGTTGTTTATCACTTTGCCTTCATGTGTTTATTCCAGTCTTTCTGACATGATCTGAAGGCAGGATAAGACAGGAATCTTTTGATAGAAAAATACACCAATAAAGAGATTAAAGACACAAACAAAACGCAGCTCAAATAACGTCTGTCTGATCAGTAACGTGGCTCGCTGCAGCGGTCCCTCAGTTTGCTCTCTCACAGTGAAAGGTAATGCGATTACAGTAATGCATTACTTTGAATCACGTTAACCCCGATCGCCGTGCTCTGGGACCACAAACAAGCCCTACCTGAATGAAGAGACAGCTCATTAACATTCCTCTCCCCACAGCCCTGTTGCTATAGCGACCGAGCTCAATAACAAGGGCAGTGGACGCCAAATCATTTCCTTTGTGTGTGTGTGTGTGTGTGTGTGTGTGAGAGTGAGAGAGAGAGACAAAGAAAGCAAGAGAGCAATATTTAGGTAATAATTTAATAAATACACATATTGATTTGGATTCCAATAAAACTGTTTAGGTACTACAAGCAAGGTACTCGTCTGAGACAACAATGAGAGTGAGTGCTGCAAAGCTCTGAGGCAGTGCTACAAGATGATACATAGAGTACATAGATGAATAGAGATTTTTTTTTCTTTTTTTGGTTTTTCTTTGGATTACACAGTCTGTCAGGTGAGAAGGTGTTCACGAAAGAGCCATGGTCTTTAGTCTTTTCTTAAAGATTGAGAGGGACTCGGATCGAATGGAGTTTGGTAACTGATTCCACAATCGAGGGATCACAGTTTTGGGAGCTGCTAGCGAGCATCATAATTTTGTGTTTGTTTATTACATACTGCATGTAAATTGTCACATGATCGTGTGTTAGCTGTGTTAGCCTGAGGTATATATGTTTGTTCAATACATGAAAATCCA
>OMLF01049228.1:0-11787 GCA_900302615.1 Holocentrus rufus | reverse complement strand
ATTTTAAGTGTCTGGGACTTAATACGTAAAATGTAGAGTACACTGAAAATCCAAGTTGATCTTTTACAAAATGCTGCTCCTTGTAATGAGAGCTCTGTTTCAATTTAAAGTCCAGCCTCTTTTATTTTTTTATTGCTCCTCGGGTGTTTCTTCTTCACTGGATGCACACAGAGAGGAGTGAACAGAGAGACAGGCGAGAGAGAAAGCGAGGATTAGGTTGGATACAGGTCATGAACCAGATCTGAACTCTCAGCGTTGTGATTACGCCGCACGCTCCCTCGCCCACTGAGCCACCACGCTGTTTGAAAAAGACACGATTACTTAACACTCAGCCTTTCTCTGATATAAATAAGCATCTAGACTGAAAGAAAGGGAGATAAGCAAAAAATCTGAATGAGAGAAAAAGGAGGGGGAAGGAGTGAGAGAGAAAGTGAGAGAACGAGCCGGTGCTGAGAGAGAGAGAGCGAGAGAGAGAGGAAAGTGCTTGGGGAGGCAGATTGGTAGCCGACCATTATTGCATGAGTGACAGGGCAAGTTAAGGCTGACACACATTCCCATCCCCTCGGAGACCCACGGGCCCGTCCCGGCTTGTTGGTGGAAGTTGTTTATCTTCATCATGGCGGCGCTGTAGCAGCTGTCAGAGAGCCGCTGGAGGAGACAAAACGCCGCCCGTGATGCCGCTGCGCCCCTGAATTTGTTTGCATTTGTCCGTGTGAGGATTGTTAGCACCGACCACTGCTGGGTCAAAATCCCACAACACACAGCAAAAAAAAAAAAAGTGTCAGTCTTATTTTATAGAGGTTTCTATTTACTTGATCTAAAAGTGAGAAACTCTGCTAACGAAGTGAGATTGCTTCACTTGTTTCAAACAACCCACCTTGTTCCAGTGTTCTTTAATCAAGTGATATTGTTTTGAAAGAAGGAAGCAGAAGAGAGAGGAGAGAACACACTGAAGACAAGGGAAATGATCTGATTTTCAACCGACACTAAGCAGATTTTTATGTAAAATGCACTCAATCAACAACCAACCAAAAAAACAAAAGGCTGCAACAGAAAAGAGCATCTTATCCTGATTGATCCTGTTTATATCATGGCTGCTTGCCAACAATAAATAAAAAGGGAAAGTTAATTAATTTAGGGAGTGATATGCTCTGAAAATAGAACTTTTCTGTTGGCACTATTTATTTTCATGTGGACCAGACTAATATCTGGAACAGGCTCACAATAGTGCTGCAGCTGATTTGGCTAACATTAGTGCAGACATCGTGGATTTACCAAAATACAGCACATATCTGCACAAAAATGTCTTGGCTAGCTCAGTGTTGGTGTGAATGTTACTCCAGAGTTCACTACTGTCAAATTATCATATTAGTTTTGATGCAATCAGGATTTTAAAAAACAGGGTGCTATGTGGCAGCTGTACATAGGCTAATGCTAGCTTAATGTGATGCAACTGTTGTTATGGTTAACTACAACAAGCTGCATTAGTAGTGAGCACTGATATAGAGCAGCGGATTCAACTGCTGACAGGAACTATGTTAGCAAAGATGACAAAGATGGTTTAGTATGAGGAGACTCAATTTTGTTGTGAAGCATTGAGGAAAGTGGTACGCCTAATAGCAGGCAGCTAAAGTGATGCAAAGTATTTTCAGCTAATGACAGCAAAGCTTTGACACCAGTGAATTCTTCAGGTTTTCAACACTTGTCAAAGCAAATTTACTGCAGTCAACTAACACCAACTGCTGCAAAACCTTATCTCTTTTTGTTCTATATATGCACTAATAGCTCGCTCAAAAATTACAAACATGTTGAACATGAGCAGTAGACAGTTTCTTATTTATCAAACTCTCCATAAAAATACAGTTTGTTCAGGGTGCTGGCGGCCTGCTCCGTTGACTTCCATTCAAACAGAGTTGTTACTCGTTTCAGACCGATTTGTTCAGGCTTCCCCTGGCAGGAAATCCTCTCAGTCAGGAAGCGGTGAATCAAAACTTAAAAACAAAATAGCAGCCTCATTCCCAAACAGCAGTGAGCGAGCGCTCACCAAAACGGCTGAACCTGCTGCCAAAATTGTTCTGTCACCATCCTGAACTCAGACCAGCGACCACGAAAAAGAAATTTAGATCTGAGGAGCAGCGCTGCCAACTGTCTTCTGAGGAAAGTAGCTAGATACATCATTTGCCAATTTGCATATGAATATATTTGCTGGCCTGATGAGGGAGGGAGCTGCACGGTGTAAATACTGTGAGCAGACCTCTGGATTAGACAAGCAAGTAGTGCAAATGTATGTGCATCAGTATCAGCCGCACCAATTTGTCGCCGAATCCCCAGGGAGCCAGCACATTAACATTTTTCCTCCCAGGCCCAAACAAGCAGATACACTTGTCGCTCTCTGAGAAATAAAGTCACCAGGCGGTCTGAAAGGTCGCTACAGCTAGCGACAAAGTCACCGGGCTGGCAAATGAGCGGCGGGGAGCGCCCACCCCCCCGACATCACGTTACATGATTAGCAATGAAGTTTTCCAGACTTTCAAAAAAATTCCAGCAGCTATCTCGCGCCGCCCCTTGGGACCGCCGAGGTGAGACGTTGCCCGAGGCAGCTTTAAGGCTCAATGCAGAGTGCTGACGTGCACGGGGCGTCCAAAATCTAAAATGTATCATGAAAATCAACATCCTGCAGTGGCCAAGTCACAGAGAAGTCAAATCAGATTTGACTCTGAGAACAAACTCCAGACTGCAGCTCTGTCACATACAACCTCATGGAGAGCTGGAGCTGGAGGACGGATCGATGCAGAACCATCACTCCTGCAGACATGGATGGATGGATGTAGAAAATTCCCTTTAGACAGCAGCGATCAATAATTATGAGTTTTATTTCAACAAACCGCCATTGTTGCTAAGCAGATTACAGGTCATGCAGCCGGGGTCAAATCAATGCCCATTCTGAACCGCACTGTCTCACACATTATGTGCACACATGTCTGTGTGAGGATGGGCACACACACACACACACACACACACACACACAGCAGAGAATGAGAGCTGCCCCACTCCCACAGAGAGAGGAGGCTGCCCGCTTGGATGCCAGTGAGAGCTGCCAAAAGGGCACAGGACATAATGAGGCTATGGGTATCGTATGTATTATTCATTGTGCTTGAGACACACTGAGAAGAAAACCTATTGAGCGGAGAGAGAGAGAGAGAGAGAGAGAGAGAGAGAGAGAGAGAGAGAGAGAAAGAAAAGTATGATAATCAACTGCAGGACAAGTAAACAACAACAGGCTTGTTATGAAAGAAAAACAGAAGAAAGGAAACGTAAAGGAAGGAGAGGAAATACGGAGCGGTGCCAGGTCAGGTGGTCTGTGTGTGTGTGTGTGTGTGTGTACTTGTATTTCTAATGTCCTCACAAGAATAAACAGATGAAAAAATCCTTTAAAGTGAGAAAATTAGAAATTCTGTATCACCTCATCTCTTAAAGGAAAGTTCCAACTTTTTTGAAACATGGGTCTTATTTTTGTAATTTTGGCCACTGTGTGTGTGTGTGTGTGTGTGTGTGTGTGTGTGTTGCTTACCCGTTTGCGGAGGTTGCAGGTGAGGATGAGGTTGCGTGAGAAGGAGTTGGCGAAGGCGGTGTAGAACTCCAGCACCTTCAGCAGGGCCTCCCTCTTGATGACGTGCAGGTCGCAGTACGTCAGCGCCCGCACGTTGGCGCACGCGTGAGCCAGGGTGGTTTCTTTCCAAAACACGTCGCCGAACACGTCGCCTTTACCTGAGGAGCGCAGCGAAGGAGGAGAAGAAGAAGAAGAAGAAGTTAGAGGAGAGATCTGAAAGGACAAAGAGTGGAGCAGGAAGTTCGATAAATGAAGTTTGCTGGATACGGGACTGAACCTGGACTCATTAGAAGTGATCATGCAAAAGAAAACTAAAGAACTGTGACAGTAATCCCTTACATCGTTTTTAAAGGATCACAGAAGTTGATGCAGTAAATGACAGAGGACGCCGCCTTGTTCTTCAGAAAGGCTGCAGAGCATCGTGATCTTTTTGTCTTATGATGTTTATCTTTGATGCCGTCTTTAATGAGTTCTTTCCACGGCAATTAATAAAGTGAATCAATCAGCTGCAATAAAATAAAACTCACAAAGTCGTTTAACGAGGAGCGAGACTTTGGTTTTCACCTCTGACCTTTTAAACACAGCACCAGGAAACACAGTCAGCTGTCAGATGAGATGTATATTATTGCAAGAAAAGTCTTTTAACAAACTGTGCAGGTACAGAAGAGGCTGTTCTGTTCTGTGTTACGATGAACATTCCTGTTCTTAAATATAATCACTTTGACTGGCACAGAGGTTGTGAACTTGTCAGATATTGTCTTTTTTCCTTCTCTTTACTGTTCTATTTTATCAAACTGTAAAGCTCACTGCATTGCATTTCCTTGTACAAAATGTGCTCCATAAATAAAGTTTGGTTTGATTTAAACACGCTTTCAACTAAACCAGGACAACAGCAGCACTTTCCCTTTTAAAACTAATAAAATAATGACTTTAAAACTAATCCTTTGTATGTAGAAATGCAACAGTCTGATCAGTCTGAATCTGAATCTGAAACTCCAGGTGTCAGGTCCAGCCACAAGTTGAATATTGACATCAGACACTCCAAATAAAGTGTCACAGTCCATTTTTCCCCTTTTTTCACCATCTTCACCCCAAACAGCCGCACAGAAAAACAAATTAAGGGCAGGTCAGTTGGATGTATAATAATAGAAACACACACACTACAAACAGGCAGGACTTTTCAGTCACAATTCACAGGCCTGTCTGACATGAATTACAGATAATGCTTTCATAACGCCTCTGAAATCGTTTTTAAGGCAGCTGGCTGTAACTCACAAAACCACAAATTTCACCTCTCAGTCCTCGCTCACCTGCTCTGACAAAAGGTTTCCCCAAACAAAAACTGAACCTCATGAAAATAGTTTCAAACTTTGGGTTGGGAGCAGATTTGAAATCCTCTGTCTACAATGTTATGACATTTTTTTATATGCAGCATTTTTGTTCTTAAAAACAGACAAATGAAGGTTTTAAGATGCCTTAAAAGATCAGGAGAAGGGCAGAGGGGGGAATTAAGGAGACTTTACTTAATTACAGGATTGTAATAATGAAGTGCACAGGTCTGCACCGACGACAGAACATCACGCCTTATTCCTCTGCATAAAGCACACGTTCCCTCTCTGATATCTCGTGGTTTTCTTCCCTTAGCAACCGTTTTACCTGGCCAAGTCCTTAGCAACCAGAGCTGCTGATTTCCCCATGTACAATCACAGGCTGCTGCACAGCGGTGTGGAACAGGTACAGTTACAGCCATTTTAATAATTTGTGATCTGCATAATTTGAAATGGAGAATATGTGGTGGGGACGGAGAAAAGGGACTGCATGTGCAAAACTTTGGCTCCGACACAATGAAGTGAAATCAGCTGCAGATCAAAGTGAGGATGAAAAAAACCCATGAGGACCGTGCTGACATCACCGAGAGAGGAGAGGAATGTTTAAATCTTGTTTTGTCTTCAAACAAGATCAAAAATCCTCCAGTGGGATGAGATAATCCCACTTGTTTCCAATGCAGTTTCACTTGTTTGAGGAATATTTCTGGGAACAAGTATAAATGTGTTGAAACAAGGCAGAATAAGGCAGATCAGCCCACTAGGATCAAGAAAATGACACTTGATTCAAGAAAATTCTGGAAACAAGTTGATTAACATTGGAAACAAGTGGGATTATCTCATCCCTACGGGCAGATTTTCTTTGAACAGTGAAAGTGAGACACTGAACATTTGGCAGCAGATTCAGGGAGCTGCAGGTCAAACTGCACCGCGATGTGACAGAAGGAAATCAGCAGAATATGAGAGCGTCTCCTCTTGAACAGGATGAAGGTTCAGGAGGAGTCCTGAACCTTCATCATGAATAAACACCATCTGACATTTAAAGTGGCAGTCCGTGAAAAACTTATTTTTGGATTTTGTCTCCATCTTTGTTGCTAAGCGCTCACTGCTGTGGAGTTTCTGCACTGCACTTTGCAGAGATCACCTGTCAAAAAAAACTTTCAACACTCATGTCTGCTGCAGGGTCACATGTTTTCTGTCGGGGTGCAAAAGGGAAAATTGCTGGTAAAGAGCAACTTCCAACAAAGAAGGCAGATCTGGTTTTGTTTGTTCCTGTGTGAACACATGAAAGTGACAGCTGATTCTGAAGAGAATCTGGCGGACTCAGTTTGTACCATCTGTTTTGCAAAACTCTTCTGGTGGCGGCGGAGCGTCACGTAAAGCACACAATCCTCCATGGCTGCCGTCCAGCTTTGCCACTGTGTGGAGAAACTATTTATATCCTCAGACTGGACCTACAGCAGCCGATCTACGTGAGTCCACTGTGCAGGCAAACAGCTTGCGTAGGTCAAGAGCTTGCATTTACGTATGTGTCGCATGGTGTATGTGACGGCCCAAGCAGAGTGGGCGGGACTTAGACTTTCTGCTTATCGAGTTTGAGTCTCTGTAGGTGTCATTCTTTTCTTTGTCTCTTCAGCCACGGTGACTTTCACTGCACGTGCAAATTCCCCAGTTATTCTTCTATTCAATTCTATTCTGCAGGAAATGTGAAAGCTTTCATGAGCTCGGTTTAGACTGAGCTGCTATTGTGATATCAGAGGTGGAGAGTGACAAAACAGGCATTTATTTATATAAAAATAAGTGTATTATTACTTTAAATTGCTCAAGGTATTTTTGCAATACGTGGCATCATGACTCAGGGAAATCAAGCAAACCTGCATAACCTGTGAGATGAGAAACCAGGGAAGCGGAGGAGGAGGAAGAGAAGAAGAGGAAGAAGAAAAATAAGAGTAGGAGGAGGAGGAGGAGGAAGAAGCAGAAAAAAGGGATTTTAACAAGACAGCACTTCCATGCCCCCTCTAAAAGCAAGTCTACAATGTGTTGATAAAATACAAATAGAAAAACATTAAAAGGAAGATGCAGTATCGGGAAACTTGTAAATAAGAAATGGTGAAATAAAGCGGTTTAAAAGGCTCTGATTTCAGATTTCATGATGTATAATTACCATTACAAACATTTGTCTCAGTCTGGGTTAAATAAAAGTGAAAAAGTAGTTTTCCTTAGTTAATTAAAGAAAATTCTCAAGTAGTTACTTTCAAAGAGAAAAAGAGAAAACTATGTTGATCTTCCAAAAGCTGACCCTGCTTGAAATTTAACTGATTTTTCTCACTGGACACAAACCAGCAGCAGCCACCTGGACTCCCGACTTATCAACTGCCAGCATAAATTCCTCATGCTAATCACCAGAGCAGATGATGGAGCTGGACTCAAGACCGTGTTTACACCCACAAGCATCTCCCCAGCAAGGCCTGAGTTTTTGTCATGCGTCATAAGAATAACCATCATCACCATCATCATCATAATCATCAACATCAACAACATCGACATCATCATCCTCATCATCATCATCATCATCATCAGCAGCAGCAGCAGCAGCAATCAAATATGTACAGCTATGAGGAAACTAATCAATAAAACATTATTTAAGACCAGTGAACATTTCAAATAGCAATAAGGAGAAAGTAAAATTCTCTCTATACTCTGATTTCTTGACTCCAAAGGGGAAAAAAACCTGAGGTACACAAGTTCAAAAACTCAGAAATAGAACAAACTTTGAAGTAATTAAAACACCAAGAAGCCAAAAGGACAAAAATGTGCTAATGTGACAAACAGTACACATATTAATGGTGCAGGGCAATAAAATCTCAAAATTCAAACAACAAACCGACATACAGACATCAGACAATAAGCTTGACAATCATTGGTAAGATACAGACTATTGGGGAAAATAATATAATATATTTGAATAAGTTTAATGACAAGTTTTTTCATCTTATAGACAGGAAAACATTTCCTCTTTTTTCATTCTGCTGTAATATATCAAACACAGACTAAAAAAGTCCAATGATGGCATGTTCCAGCATGTTGTCAGTTGTGACCGGCTCACTTTGTGTTTTTTGTCCTTGCTGTGCACAGTCTGTGTGCAGTTGAGCAGTGAAGGGGAACGACTTCCTCCAAGAATTATCTTATTTCTGTATTAATAGTTGTTAAACAAACTTGTGTATGCAGTTCAATTAAATTTAAATGAAAAAAAGAAACTCTAAAACTCATTAATTGCCCCTCAGGGATGAAAAAGTTTTTAACTGTATTGAACTGAATATTCAAACTTGTGTTAAAAAGATCACTACAGAAAATGTTTGCCCTTTCCTTCGCTCTCAAACTGCACCCTGCCTGTGCAGAGCATGAAAAAGGTAAAAAATTGAAAAAGTGAGCTAATCAGGACTCAAATCTGTGTCAAACTTGCCACAACCATCAGCTCAGCATTTCTCTGACAGCTGACCTGGATAAAACCCGACGGAAACCAGTCGCACCTTCCTCCGGCTGTCACCATCCTTCCGGCTAATAGATGGCAAGAGCTTCAACATGCCATCGCAAAACACTGACAGTGTGTGTGTGTGTGTGTGTGTGTGTGTGTGTATAGCATATGACGGGGTATAAGAGGCTGTGTGTGTGTTGAGTGGATCTCATCTCCACAATGCCGCCTCGGCGCCCCTGAGGGCCCCCTTTCTCTCCAAACATCCAACAGCGGCTCAGACAGCCGGTCTCGTCTGGAATGAGCTCCCAGGAGAGACGCCGCTCCTCGCCAATTAGATGTGTGGATGTGGACGCCAGTCAACCAGGCCGGGGACAGTGGCGGCGCCCACTGTGACTCCTATAGCGGGGTTAGAGAGCGCACTAAGTACCTCAAAACTGTGCAGGTGGGGATGGGTATATTGGTGCCGTGACCCCTATCACCACTGGAAACTCAGGAGCTGCAGCCAGACCTGATATCATTCTGCTGTAGGCTCACGGTAAAAGAGCATTTCAGGACAGTATATACAGTGAATATATATATAAAAGAAATAAAAATTTGGGACAGTTTGAGACTCGATTTATCAAGGACTTGCAGGGTTCTTTTCAAGTGCAAACCAGACAAACAGAGTCTGTACCTGATTTACCAAGGTGCCAAAGATCTGCTCTGGTGTAATCAAAGAAAAGTGGCACCTTATGTGCGCGGCCAAATATCTGAGGACGTTCTGATGTTGGACCACAAAAATATGGGAGGAGGGAGTGGGAGTTCATTCAAATGACCTGCAGAAGCTGATTCATCGTGACTGGGGCCCGGTGGCAAAAGAAATTGCAACTGTTATCTAATAGCTTTGAAAAGTACGTCTGAACTCCTTTGCGGCACCTTTGACCGGTTCAGCCCGACTTCACAACAGCCTGTGATTTGTGGATAAAGCGAACGCTGTGCAGTCAACAGCTGACACCTTTTGTGAGTTCTACCTCTAAAAAATGCGACAAAACAAGAATAAATGCTGCTCTTGCAAATAGAAAAATGCCTCTCAATCTGTTTCACATCTTTTTGAAAGGCGCTGTCCGTGGTGCTGAAAGACCGGCTGCTTCTCAGACACCAGCCTCCTCCAGCTGCAGGTCTTCATGGCAGTGCATTCAACCCTGAAGACTTTTCATGTGCGCTAAATAGAGAAGGAAAGTGAGTATCCTGCACTGGTTTCAGAAGTTAATGTGCCTATTAATATCACATTTTACATGTTTTTATACTATTGCTAAAGACCGGTGGTTTGCCAACGACTCTTGGATTATGTATTGATATGTAATCTTACAATAAAGTCTCAAAGGGGGTCAGTCACCTGGCTGAGCAGCTACATGGGCTCTCGTTTGTCCGAGGGACCCGAAAGGGAAATGTATTTCACAAAAATGGACCACAAACACAGGAACAGGAATCTTAAAACATTATATTTAGGAAACCACCGAAACCTTCATCCTCACATCACAAATGCTAATCCAGGAGTGATTCTGCTCTCAAAACATAACCAATCTCCAGATGTGCCAGATCACATCTGAAGCCCAGCAGATTATCTCACTGGACCCTTACTTCTGGACCCCACAGCCAATCACTAATGACATACACACTCTTCTCCTCTATAGAAAAGATGGGAAACCACACGATTCACAAAAGACCAAACAGGACAAACAGATCTCTCATATTTTGTGCATGCAGTGTGTATGATATGTATTCTACTGTCCATCAAATGCCTTTAACTGTTCTTCTGCAATGTCTGTGAGGTCCTGAGAGGTTGTTATACCATGTATGTTGGTAGTTACTGTGTCCTGAAGTCACACTGAGTGTGTTTGGAGCAGTTTATTCAAACTCTGGAGTGTGTAGTTCTTTGTTCTTTCAGCCAGGTGAGAACAAAGCCATTCGAACTCGAGTGACAACAACTAATCCCTCTGAGAATCCTGAAAATACGAGTCTGTGTTGTCCTCCAAGACAGCTGTGGTTTGTTAGGAGAGAGACGGCAATCTGACCAACTACAAGAAATAACCCTGAAACACCAGGGTGTAAAGAGACAGATGTTGACATCTGATAGCCAGCAGTCCTTCATGTTTGGAAAACCCAGCAGAACAAAATGAGGGCAAACAGCCGTCTGGACTGATGTTTATATTCAGCTTCATCTTCATGTGTTCTTCACTGGCGTGGACACCAGAGAAGGTAAATTATGGGAGAGTGAACCAAAGTCCAGCCAGGAAAGTCGATAAAATATAAAGATGCTGCACTCTGTACCAACTTACTGAAATGAAAATATCACAGCGTTCAAGAGGCAAGAAAACCACAGAACTGCAAAAAAATCTCATTAGTCTCATACTCAGTCTTAAAATCAAAGAGATAATCCCACTTGTTTCCAATGCTAATCAACTTGTTTCCAGAATTTTCTTGAATCAAGTGTCATTTTCTTGATCCTAGTGGGCTGATCTGCCTTATTCTGCCTTGTTTCAACACATTTAAACTTGTTCCCAGAAAAACTCCTCAAACAAGTGAAACTGCATTGGAAACAAGTGGGATTATCTCATTTTACGTGCTGATTTTGAAGAAAAACAAAATTCTACCACTGAAGATGAGACTAAATGACTTGTTAAGATGGATATGTTGCAAAGAAAAAGCAAAGAATCAATTATTATTGCTGATACCTCTGCATCAATGCCACCAGGACAGATTCCTGCATATTCATCAGGCTCGGCGATTTGAGTGATTCTGGCTCTCATCTGTGTTTATTCATTCCTGTCAGTCGATTGCTTTTAAATGAACTCGGTCGGAGGAATTTCAGTCCACATTAGGATCGACTCACGGTTAATATCCTGACAAATGGGGTGATGATGCTGGATGCTGCCGTACCATGTATCCCCATTAGCAGCAAAATTGCCTGTGGGCAAATGTGTAGCGTCTTAATGCTTTATCTTGCAATGCAGCTAGCCAGACGATGATCCAATGAGAGGCATGTCTGGTCTCTATAGCAGGGTTACACTTATAGCTCGTGTACTGACAGTTAGTAGAAATGTGCCATTTACATTCCTCCCGTGACCCCCGTCGAGCCATTATGCTGCAGCTGAGTGGGCGGAAACAGTTATATTGGCGCTGTGACACTGATATTCACCAGCAATACAGCTTCAGCACCTGTTCCTGCAGCAGTTACAGCAGAGATGGAGAGTAACTAAGTGTATTTACTCAAGTACAATTTTGAAGTACTGGCGTTTTACTTGAGTATTTCCCATCCAGTTTCTCCTTCCTCCTTTTCCTGCTCTACATTTCAGAGGGAAATCTTGTCCTTTTTCCTGCACTACATTTATCTGACG